>JAEQBA010004495.1:0-82265 GCA_019434445.1 Phalangium opilio | reverse complement strand
GCAGACTCCAAACCGCCATCGATAAATGAACACAAGAGGGATGCGCCTAAACAGAGAAATTTCCTGGAGCGTGTTATAATTGTGGCAGGTTTGGGCATAAAAGTGCAGAGTGTCGCAAAGAACGCAATGCTCGACTACAAGGGCAACAACAATATGTAACAGAACAGACTGATTATGGGGCCTTCTTTACATCAGCATGTTTTACTGTACAATTAGATGGAGGCTGGATTTTGGACTCAGGTGCCTCCCACCATTTCTGTACACAAAGAGAATGGTTCCACACGTTTACACCAGAGATCAAACATGTGACGATAGGAGAAGGAGCTACTCAAGCAGAAGGGAGAGGCGATATATGGATACAATTAAGCACTGAATGCCAACCAACATTTACGTGCTCAAAAATGTTATCTATACCCCGAAAATGAGTAAAAACTTAATCGCTATTAGATTACTGGATATAGCTGGATACAAAGGAGTTTTCCAGAACCAACGCTTTATCGCTTACAAACCAGATGGGACAGAAGCGTTTACTGCGGCATTGCATGGATTACATTACACATTGCACCCAAAGATTTTACAAGATGGTCCCCACAGAGCGAATCATATACCGTAGAAAACAGGAACTAAATGGGAATGAGCTATGGCACAGCAGATTGGGACATATCGGGAACAAGATATTGTATACATGTCAAAACACGAGATGTTACGTGGTTGCCACCAATGTGGGTTACAATGCAAGTAACACTGTGGTACAATGCAGCCTGTAAATCATGTAGACTAGTCAAGAGCACACAACAACCGCATAAACCCATCGGAGCAATTCGAAGCCAACGACCGTTGGAACTGGTTCACTCGGATGTGTGGGGACCAGCTCCCGTGGAATCCCCAGCGGGGGCACGATATTATGTCACATTTATAGACGACTATAGCCGTTACATATGGCTTTTCACAATTCCCACAAAAGACCAGGTCTTAACATGTTTCAAGGCGTACCGCACATATGCTGAAAGACAAGTAGGTTTTATAGTCAAACGTCTTCGTACCGACAATGGAGGAGAATACAGTTCGAAGGCCTTTCAGGATTATTGTGACAACTCGGGCATCCAACATGAATATACGAATGCCTACTCACCTCCGATGAACGGTGTGGCGGAACGTGTAAATAGAACACTCATGGATGCCACATTGACTATCTTAGAAGAAGGAAAATTACCATTGCGATTCTGGGCAGAAATAGTACATACCGCCGTCTACCTGAAGAACAGATCAAAGCATAAGAGCCTCCAAACCACGTACCAAGTGAGCTCTGGACTGGACATATTCCTAGCGCGAGACATTTACGACGCATTGGATGTCTTGCATTTGTTCACACGCCGAAACCCAAACGAAAAAACAAGTTGGATAATAGAGCCAAGATGGGTGTACTGCTTGGATATTCGTACAAAACAAGAGGATAGAGTATGGTTACCATCAGAACAGAAAGTGATTGAATCACGACATGTCCAATTTGACGAGTATCAATTGGGAATGGATCATTTTGATAAGAGCATAGAAACTATTATGCCCTGTCGGTGGTATCAGGAGGAAAATAGCAGCAGTAAAGGAAAAGGGGCTAATGAGCAAGATGAAACATTGGATAAGTCCATACAAGACGAAGAATCAGCTACATCAACAGAGACTGAACAAGAGAACACGGAACAGTCCATGTCAGAGGAAAGCAGTCCTAGGAGTAGTAGTTCCGAAGACGATCAACCTAGACTACCAAAGGGATGGCAGAAAGTAGTTGGGGAATGGAAGAGAGGGGCAAGGAAGGGACAACCGGACGTTTATTACCGTGATCCAGAAGGTGAGCGAATAAGGTCGAGAAACGCATTACAAGAGTACATGAGACAAACGCACCAACAGTTCGACCTCGAAGCATTTGACTTTTCGGCGTTCGCGATACCATATGAGGCACATTTTATGGAAATGGCGGTCCCGCAATCGTATGATGAAGCCTTACACTCACCTGATAAAGACAAATGGGTAGATGCTATGGATGAGGAAGTCGCAATGCTTAGAGAGAGAAATGTCATTGAAACCGTTCCGGTACCAAGGGAAAAGTCATCGGGTGTCGCTGGGTATATGCCATTAAGAATAATGAAGGAAAGCAAAAACGATACAGAGCCCGACTGGTAGCGCAGGGTTTCAATCAAAGACCAGGCACAGATTATGAGGAATCCTTCTCTCCTGTGGTGAATTTCACATTAATCCGACTATTCATCCTCCTATTCGTTGTGTATATGGGCTGGTCACATGCACACTTCGACGTCAAAAATGCTTATTTGTATGGTACATTAGAACAACCTGTGTATATGAAACACATTCCAGGTTATCATACCGGATCTAAGAGTACATGTGTAAAAATCATAAAGGCCCTTTATGGATTACCCCAGAGCGGAAGACAATGGTATCTGGAGTTGGATAAAATGTTTCGACGGCTAGGTTTTAACAAAATCTTGGGAACAAAGTGTATTTACTATATACCAGACGAAGCACTTATCCTTGTATACGTTGATGACTTGGTCGTTCTAGCCAAATCCGAAGTTGAAATAGAAGCAGTTTACAACACCATATCAAATGTGTATGACATCAAGAACTTAGGACCCATTACTAAACTACTAGGGGTGGAATTTGAATGGTCACAAAAGGGCGTGAAAATACATCAAAGCACGTATAGGAGTTACAACGCGTTTATAAGTTGACGGACGAACCTGTGGGCCTACCAATGGCACCTGGCATTGGACTAACACGAGCCGATTGCCCTACTACTGAAGCAGAGAAAGCAAGAATGAAGGACTACCCTTATCAATCACTTATTGGAGCGTTGCTTTTTATTGCCCAGAAAACACGACCTGACATCTTGTATGCGGTTATTACTCTTTCACAGTTTAATTCAAACCCGGGTATCAGCCATTGGCAAACGTTTATGTTGTTTGACCCAATATGTGATATCGACTGCACATTTTGGTCTGCACTACAGACAAGAACCAGTCAACAAAACACTGAATATATTCTCCGATAGCGATTGGGGAGCTGATGAGATACTCGCCGCTCAACATGCGGGTATATTTGTTGCATAGGGACATCTCCCATCTCTTGGCGCTCGTTTAAGCAGAAGTCTATTGCACTATCGACCATGGAAGCGGAATACATAGCCATGTCAGAAGCCGTTAAAGAAGTACTATGGTTGATGCCCATTATAGAAGATCTCAAAGTACAATTTCGTGCAACAGATGACAGTACGCCCAGACTCTATTGTGATAACCAATCCGCTATTCATTTCGCGAAGAACGTCGTCGAGAACCAAAGGTCTAAACACATAGACTTACGATATCACTTTATACGTGATATAATTGAACAGAAAATATTTAGAGTATCATATGTAAATACGAAAGAGAATGTAGCAGATATTCTAACGAAAGCCCTACACAAGCAAACATTCACAACGTTACTTACAAAACTGGGTCTAAAGGGATAACATCATAATACTTAAGCAAAACCGACTAAACTTTAATAGTACTAATTTAATTTTGTATAAAAATTTTATTAACGATAATTGTATAATGTGATAAGAAAAATGGCAAAGAGGGGAGTATGTTATAAAGTCTTTTACCATTTTTGTATATTGAGAACTGAACTGATATCAATAGATACTGTCGGCTGCTAATAACTATGGATATAAAGTTAGTCTAGACTTGTTTTCTGTCGAGAGTGGATCATGAAGTAATATTTATAATAATTAACTTATTAAACTATAAATTAACTTGCAAGCAACAACCTGTTTATTTATTACCTATTATATCAAAATTTGGCATACAAGTAGGACTTAGCATACAAAGAAAGGAAAAAGTCCCAAAAGCGGGAATTTTCCCCTGTTAGCCCCTGAAATGGGGGTTTTATAATTTATATCCCCTCGTAATAGGACATTATAATTTAATTTTTTCGTCTTTTAATATTAATATTTTTTACTAATATGATTCTTTCGTATTATTGCAAAATTTATGTTTTTTACATAATGTTTTAGTAATTAAATTTTTTACTCATTTCCTTTTCATTTCGTCTGAAATGGTTCTAAGCGTGTTTTGATTCATTTAGTTTTTCTTAAATCTATTCTGTTGATTAAAGTGTTACTTGCCAAATCTATTCTGTTGATTAAAAGTGTTACTTGCCAAAATCTATTCTGTTGATTAAAGTGTTACTTGCCACAATATTGTGTTCTTCGAATAGAAATACAGTTAACAATTATCACAGCCTGAGAAAAAAAAAAGAAAGTTGAATGCAAAAAAGTTGAAAAAGGCAAAGTCAAGTAAAACTCTTGGAAAGAACAAATAAAAATCTAAAAGTACAAATGTTTATTTCACTTCATAATCCTACTTCTATAAATCTACAAGAACATGCACGTACAAAAAGGAGTGAAATCTCACCAAAAACATCTCTGTAAAAATATGCCAAGTTGTTTGGCCGTAAAAAGAAGTGAGATCTAAAATACGGTCAAGTTATTATCTCCAGGTGAACCAACATTTTATTCGACTTAAAACTTCTCAAGAATGTTTTTCTGACTTGGCCATTAGCATTCCAAACTTGCATCCTTCTTCTTTGCACCCGTGAAGGTTAATAACGGAAATTACAAGTTTAACCACAAAGGCTTATCAAGAATATTTAACCAATTTGATTTAATATTTTAATTTCGATCCATATCTGGAATTAAACGAATCTTGATATGCAAATGGCCAAGTCAGAAAAACATTCTTGAGAAGTTTTAAGTCGAATAAAATGTTGGTTCACCTGGAGATAATAACTTGACCGTATTTTAGATCTCACTTCTTTTTACGGCCAAACAACTTGGCATATTTTTACAGAGATGTTTTTGTTGATTTTGATTACACGGCCCATAATTTTGATAACTATAGTACGTATGAGGTTAATGCTTCGGTCTAATGATATGATGTCTTGTTGATTTCTCCTAACGCTAAAAAAACATTACTTTTAGAGACTTGTCCGTTTAATATTCCGGAATGCCCAATTAAAGAAAGGACAAAATAAAATCCAATGTATCTAAGAAACAGATGAAAGGGGATAAATTCTTTTGTTATGAAGCAAGTTCGACCCCTCCTCCCCTTAATGCCATATAACATACACCTGGGTGGCCAAAAAAGGAATTTTGTAAACTATAGAGTCATTTCACTTCCGAAATCAGGAGAGAAAGGTTGGTGACAAGAAAAGAAATCATGTGTTTCCTCCGATGCACGTCTTTTTTGGTAAAAATGTCCTTTAAAATGTGTGCTAAATAGAAAAAATATGAAACAATCTAGCCATATTCGTGTATACTTTACTCGGAAATGTTAAGATCGGCAAGGTTTTTAGCATGATAAGTAATATTCCGGTATATATCATTCATCTGACCACATCTCTTTCGGTATAGCCGAAAAATTTCATGAAAACCTCAAAAATTTGGGTATGTCCTCATGCCACGTACAATGCCCTCATTGTGATGGGACTTTAAAAGACGTGCCTGACTGCGGCCAATTGCATCGTCACATTGTTTGTATTTTAGTCAATATTCATGTGTACTTTAGTGTTATTCGTATGAAATTCAGTATTCATTTCTAATAAGCCACTTGTGGATGGTAAAATTGGTTTTTTTAGGCAGTTCATGTGTATTTTAGCCAGTATTTAGCTATAACTTTTGCATGTATTTTATATAAATCCCTTGTAGTTTAGTATTATTCGTATAAAATTCAGTATTAGTTTCTAATAAGCCACTAGTGCAGGGTAAAATTGGTGTTTTTTAGGTAGTATTATATAAATGCCACTATTTTAATCAATATTCATGTGTATTTTAGTAGTAGTCAGCTATAACTTTTGCATGTATTTTATATAAATCACGTGTAATTTGTTATAATTTGTATGAAATCCAGCATTTTATCCGCGCACGGTTATCACGCGTCATGGTAAAATTAACATAAAAATAACATAGAATAACTTAGCATAAGACTATATTTTTCAACATTTACCAAGAATAAACCTAGCAAAATCCTATGTTTCAAGATCTAATACAGCATAAGACTACCAGGACCTACCATAGAGTAGGCCTTGCATAAGCTTATCCTTCAGGATCTACCATACAATAACCTAGCCTAAGCCTATCTTTCAAGATCTAATACAGCATAAGCTTACCAGGATCTTCCATAGAATAAGCCCAAAATAGCATAAGCATATCTTTTAGGATGTACCATAGAATAAGCCTAAAATAGCATAAGCCTATCCCTACAGGAATCAGCCACGTGACGTCATAAAAAACCCACCACCAGGAGGCGCAACAATCGACCAATGAGATAGAATATATATATAAACCTAGAGTCACAACGTGGGATCTCGAGATCGACGATTCGCGATACACTTTTTGTCGAGCATGAATCTTTATCAAATACGGGTGGCGCCACCTATTAATCACTTGAAGAACTTTTTTATTACCGTCTGCTGTCAAAATAGTTTTTTAAACGTGTTAAATAATATAAGCAAGTTAAATAATAAAAACTCTAGTCCTTTTTAATCTAATAAAAGATGAAATAAAAATCATAACGATGTTTCTGATTGAAAATAAGCGAGTAAAAGTTGTAATTGGTTCCGCTAGAGGCTCACAGGTGGCGCTGTCATGTTTTGATAAACTTGCTTGATTAAAACAATGTGTATCGCGGTAAGCCGATTTGAATTGGAACTCTATCTATCTCATTGCAATCGACCACATGAACTGCCAAGAACGCTAAAAGTCTCCGCCCAAAAAAATCCACCAGGTGGCGCAACAATTCAAAATAACCGCCAACATCGTCACTTAAAAAAATTCAAAACTCTGGGAAATAGACCGATGAAAAAAATAGCCTGCAAGTTTTTTTCCCTCAGTAGTACTGGATTTTGGAATTGAGTCAGTTCTGTTCGGTTCATATTATTGTCGATTCTACTGGAAATCCTTGAACTTCGAAGATTTTGTTTTCATTATTTTTAGTTGTCGTCTGCTAGGAGTCCTTGTTGTTATCAACAACGTAGTTATGGCTTAGCACCTTTCTAATTGATAGTCAAGTTGTTAATGATTAGTTTCAAAATAGAGGCTAAGCCTTGGACACGCCGGCCTCCAGCTCTACACGACTAACGAGTTTAATATAATACTACGAGAAGAGTGGTGACAAATCAGCTTTATCCATAAAAATTAAAACCTTATTTCCCTGCCTGATCGTTAAACGTTGAAAAACATCTGGCAGCACGTGGTTTTTGACGGTCAACTAGTCACAGCGTTATTAGTATAAAACGCTCTACTAAGTTGCCCACATATTCCAACCATTCATGAAGGACAACACTTTTGAGCCCCTCGAGATGGTGTGTATTGCGGTTAAAACAACTAGTTGGCGAATATTTTTATCGGTCTATTGCACCCATAGTCCGCCATAAACGAAAGACGTGACATCATGTGAGACTGCGCAGTACGAATTTACTTTCGTCATGGCGAAAATTCGCCTCAGAAAAGAGCCATCTAACGGCTACTAAGCGCATAATCAAAATGTCACATAAAAATGCTTCTGTTGCACATTTTAAGGCATTGTATTAGAGATGGTAGTGACCTAATAGATAACGATCAATGTTAAATATAACCATCAGGGGTTTAATTCGGAAAATGCGAAGACGAATTTAATTTTTTTCATCGTGACATTTTTCGACGCCCCTTTCGGTCTTACATCTCGAGTTTAATGTTCATTTAACTTCATTAACGTATTTATCTAATTAATTATAAATAATTATTAATTTCTTGTCGGTTCGATATTATTTCTACACTACAGCTCAATAAAAAACAACAAAGTCTACCAATTTGAAAACAGAGAAACCAGTAAAAATCAACTTGAAGACGGTGAAACTAGTGATGATGAACAACGGGATTCGGTTCAATGGGACATACGGTCTAATGGGATTCGGCCAAATGGGCCTGGGTGCAGCAGTACAGGCACGTGGTAAAAAAGGAGAAATTTTGCACGCTTTTTAGCCACATTGTAGTATACGATGAGGCTCTTAGTTTGACCCGAGCCGTAGTAGTAGTAGAAGAAGGAATACCTAGATTTACTACTTGAAATCTTTAAAAGGCCATTTTATGGGCCTGGGTGTCTGACTGAAAGGGGAGTAGTTGTAGAAACAGTCACCGTTGACGTCATGCATAATTTATTTGATCTTGAAAACCACGTGACAGTGACGTATTTTGCGACTTACGCCGCGACTCCGGCGACCTACGCGCGGTGAACCCAAACGTAACCATGATACGTCGTCTGAACGAGTAGACCTAGGATTACGTTTCGAAAAAAAGGCGAAAATACTTGGAGACTTGCTTTCAGTTAAGAACTCGATATTACTATCCTCACAGATTGGAGAAACAATTTAATTCCTTCCACTCTTCACCAAAGTTATACAAAAATAAAACATCAGTATCCCCTATGTTAAAGGGGAGGTAACGTCCTCTTTTCTCGAAATTAATATAGCATTCGCTTTCAATACTGAATTTCGAACTACAATAACTTTTAAATCATTGACTTTAGTTACAGTTAGAGAAATTTCCGCTACAAAAACGTCGTTAACGTCAAACTATTCCAAGTTCTCACACTTCCCGACCATTTCGGAGCCGAAACTGATGCAGACGACAGCTTAAAAGGTCATGATCTCGATTTGTCCCACAAACTCGCATAACCAACGAGACGCGAGGAAGGAGGAGCAGGCGGTTTAAAAGTTTTTGGCGCTTCCCCTCACAGTCAATCAGGTACTTGTGTGGAGTCTATGGCCTCTTAAAGATTCCAAGAAGTAAATCTATGTATTCCTGCAAATAACAATAGCGCTTTACTAGAATTATTTAATGGAGTATTTTCTAACGGAACTACTACTACACGAGACGCCCCTCTAGATGCTCTAAATTGGTCCAAATTATCATTTAGTATGGAAAGGAGCGAGTAATTACTTAAGAAATATTAAAAGTGGAACAACAATATAGCAACGGCTTTAACGGTCTGATACGAAACCTTTTGCCTCGTAAGAATAAGGGTGATGGAATAAATATACTGATAATATCACCTAAAAGTTTTATTTTAAAGATTTAGTTTGGACAAGACAGCGTTTTTTATTTTGCAAACGACATCTAGATGGCGTTTGCAAAAAAATTACTCCATACGGAAAATTTGACGAGGGAGAAGCCACTCTATAATAAAGTCTTTCTGAGGGTTTAAGATGGGAAGCGTATAACGCCGTTTAACGCGGAAATACACTCGTGATTACTTTTTACAGTTTTTATTTCAATATTAGAACGGATTAAAGGCATATCTCCCGAATTTACGGCATTAAAACCACCAAAAAGGTAATACCGGGGAAATACGCCAGTGCCTGATCCCTCGGGCGTCATGTTCGTTTCTAGTTGACGAGTCGAAAGCCGCTCCGTAATAAAGTCTTTCTGAGGGTGTACGATGGGAAGCGTATTACGCTATTTGGCTGATCCCTCGAATGCCGATCGCGACGTGCGGGTTAGTAACCTCGCATTTTAAGCTTATGATCATACTGATAATAAACTAGGGGGAGATTGGCGCGGCTCTAGAGACCGCGCGCGTTATCCGGGGTATCGTAAATTATGTACAGTCTGTTAGAAAAGTCTTTGCCCATTGATTTTTTTTCAGAAAATTTTGAATAATTCAAAAATCGTTGATCACAGAGAATTGATATTTGACAATATGAAAAATAATTTAGTTTTCCATGAAATGAGACCAAATTTGAAGTCGTGCTAAAAAACGCGAATTTTTCGAAAATCTGAAAATGTTCCACTTTTTAAATATTAGTTTTTGGAGAAAATAAATGTGATTTCCGTTATCAAGGGGGTAAATTTATATTCAGAAAGTGTCTTCAATTTCCTTGTATCTTTAATATTTCGCAAGATATTTCAATTTGTTTAAATTTATAAAATTGAGAACCCTCTAAGTTCCACAAAAAGTGAAAATGAAAACCGTTTACCCAGATATCTAGAACATCCCATATAGGGTATTTCTACCTATCTTTTTGTTGATATGACGAATTAGTAAGTTCCAGCTAACTTGAACTTTTCATTATGTTTAAAGGGATACATAAATGTTCTGAATTTTAAGAATAACCAGAACGGTCGGTCTACTCAAGCCAAATATAACCCGTAAGGTGAAGGTTCAAAGTCGGTATTTTCTTAAGTAGCTGTGATCTTATATTTGAAAAGGTGGTTTGTTTATTAGTTTATTTAGTCTTTATGCACAGTCACGGTTAGTTACCCAATTTGACCACTAACAATAGAGGATGACTTCACATGTGGATTAGCTGAGGCTGGGTCTACGAATGTCTAGTTATTCACTCTCTTAGGGACGTCCTATTATAGACCCGCAACATATTAGTTTTATGAATAAACCCTGGTTAAGCATTGTTATTTTGAATTTGAGAGTTGTCAAACACCTGGTTTAAGTCAATTTTTACACTCGAACAACACCGTGTAGCTAGACTAGTTAGAAATCCTTACACACCACACTAACGTATTCATAGAAAGAATGTTTAAATTTACGATTGCTTTGACGTTCAATTTCTGAATGTCTTGGGTCATGAGTGAAAACAGTATTTTCAAATGATCATTGGTATGAAATTTCGGGCTTTTCTATTGCCAGGCCTATCGCAACATTGTTAGTACGACAGCAGTTACCACAAATACAAGTGGATTTTTAGTTCCGAATTTTAAATTTACTTCGAAACGGTATACGGACTAAATACCCTCAAGACCGAATCCCTAGGTCATAATCCCCACTATTGAAAAAAAATAAAACACCCCTCCTTAGACAAAATCCCAGGTCGTTTTCCCCCATTCTCAAGGCAAAATCTCCTGGTCATTTTCCCTCATCCTAGGAGAAAGTAAAGCCCCCCCCATTCTCAAGGCAAAATCCCCCGGTCATTTTCCCGCTATCCTAGAAACACTTCACTTGGATAGACTATTGGATTTCTTACTTACGGTTTCAGTGTTACTTTTGCCAATTAATACTAAAAAAATTCCTTTTTATATAAAAATATTTTATTATCATAAGTAATTATGTGTTGAACTCCTTAAGGTTTTGAAATATGTAGAGCGCCAATAAATTGATAGAAGAGTCAAACAAGATAGATACTGCGGCAGTTATGGTAAACGTCCTGCATGGTTCGTGCGCCAAAATTACCAAGATCTACTTAACATACTTTATAAATTTTTAGTTCAATAGCTCAACTCGGCTCGCATTTTGGCTTGATAAAAACACTGAAACTAATGAATATTTTTCGCAATTTTTAAAAACTGCTGCTGACCAAAGGTTCTCAACCGGGTTCAAATCGGGGGACTTGGAACGCCAGTTCAACCTCTGCATTCCTTCACCGTTCAAGAAGGCCGTTACGACCCTGGCAGTGTGCGCTGGACAGTTGTCTTGCATGAAATGGAGACTGAAAACCAAAAATATTTATAAAACATCATGGTCCTTCGGGGAAAACAGTAAATTAATAATACTCTGCTGCATGTTCCAATTCGTAATGGCTTCCCGCAAAACGTTTATGTAAGCGTTACCTGCCCTGGATATGGTGTAGGATTCCGGCTTGATTGTTTCCCAAGCAACACCACATATTGACGCTGAAGCGGCCACGCTGTTGCGCTCTTTGGGAACGCCTCCTGGATACCCACACAGTTGGCGCTGAAGAAGAGCTCTGGAAGGTCTAAAATGGATATCTCAAAGTGAGCGTTTAAACGCTTATTGAACAACAACTACTATATAATAGTTTTTCGTCAGAAAAGAGAATGTATTTCTCCAAAGTTTCTCTTGGCCAAGTCAACAACTCTCGACAAAACTCCATTCGCTCTCGTCTGTGCATTGCCGTTAACATTGGTTTACATAAAGAGTTTCGTCGTCTCACACCATGTTTCTTGAGGTTTCGCCACAGGGTTGGAACCGACAGACTGCTACCGGTGATGTCTTCCCATATATGTCCAATATTTCGCAATGAAAGCTTCGGCCTGCGAAGAGCCTCTCTTGCCAGTCTTCGTCCCTGGACATCATTTAATACCGGTGGTCTTCCTTCTCGTGGTAAATACTTCACAACGAGAATTAACAGAAAGATTATTGGCTATTTACAACGAAAATACTAATTTAACCACGATGGAATAAACCCATTAAAACCGTGAAAATAAATTACACAAATATACCATACCATAACACGACCTTGTTGACGATAACTGGTGTAAGTATACTTTGCGCCACCCACGGAACATCCAATCGCACCTGCAATATTCGATCTCTCAACGCGATAATTTGAACTCGATCAGCTTCCGTAATTGGAGGCATGATTGAGAATAAGTGACATTTATCCGAGAGGGCCATTTATATAGTCGTATACCTTAAAACATAACCAACATGAGAAGTTTTGCGGGAAGCCATGATTCCATCGGCAGCCGCAATTTACGAATTGGAACGTGCAGCAGAGTATTATTAATTTACTGTTTTCCCCGAAGGACCATGATGTTTTATAAATATTTTTGGTTTTCAGTTTCCATTTCATGCCAGCGCACACTGCCAGGGTCGTAACGGCCTTCTTGAACGGTGAAGGAATACAGACGTTGAACTGGCCTGCCATGTCCCCCGATTTGAACCCGGTTGAGAACCTTTGGTCAGCAGTAGTTCAACTCATGGAGAAAATCTGAAAAGAGTTCCAAATAATAACGAAGACCTACTGCTGATGGTCCAAAACGCTTACAATTTGCTGCCGCCAAACTTTTGTAAAACCCTATGCCTGTCGTTTCGCAAACGGCTAATAAAATGTTCGAGTGTGCACGGGCGTATGCTCGATTACTAAATAATTTTTGAAACAAAATTGTTAATAAATATTTTTCTGTATAACTAAACTTGGTGTTTAATGCTAATTTTTCCTTAATGTGGCCGAATATTCGGTGCTTCGGCCGAGAGCATGGCCGAATATTGTGTATTCGGTATTCGGCAAAATCAATATTCGCGGCATCACTAGTTAAAACATTGTTTTCACCAGTCTTCTTGCATTGCACCATCAACTCCGGACCTATTGGCTGAAAGGTTTGTGGAACTAAACTTACATTTTGCTTGTAATATTGTTAACCATATAAAAATGGCGGAATTCCAATTCAATTAGAAATGAGAATTTGGATGCCATTTTGCAACCATTTCTAGACACCGCCACAACTTTACCATCCTTTTCTTCCATCTTTGGTACGATGAAATATTATCTGAGTATTCCTTTAATGAAAATGAATGGGTATTAATAGTAGGCATGTAAGTTCCTAGGTGCTGGCTGTAGTGATCCCGAGGCTAGCTGCTCCAGTAGTTCTCCTCCATCTTACTGTAGTGCTCCTGTAGTTCCAGCACCAGAAGCAAGCTGCTCCAAGAGCGAAGCGCCAGGAACTTGTAAGTTTGATTGTAGCCTGTTCTGTACATAGGTCTTATTATCCCCAAACACAATGAAAGCAGTTACAGACATAGGAAATATTCCTTCTCTTTTGTGAAACATATCCAATGCCAATGGCTTCTTTTGTTGAAACACTGGTTGTAATGTTTATTATGCGCTCCGACCTGTTAATAAAATAGGTGCGACAAATACAAACCCCAGTTACTTAGTATTGCTTACACGTGACAAGACAGAACGCTATTAGCCAATGAGTTTATGGTTGGTTAGTTTATAAACTGACTATACGTGTCTTATAGCTCAATCGCAAGCCAGAAAAAGGCCTCTGACACTCAAGGAGGAGATGGTAGCTGCAGCCAAAGGGTGCGCCGAGGCGGCCAAAGGTCAGTGGTTGGCAGCAGAACAGTTAAACGTAGAGGCCAAACGCCAGAGGGTTGCAATGGAAGCGTTGAATAACATCCAGCGCCAAATGCTTCATGTACTTGAAGGTATAAATCAAAATTTAGCCTTTAGGCGTGAAACGGATGGGATAAATGCTGAGGTTAGGTTTTAACGGGGAGCCCGTTACAAGGGTTCACCACCAGGTGGAGCAACCGAAACCGACACCAGAGTTCCCCGCTAGACGGCCCAGGAAGCTGACCTGTCGTCTGCTCGTGAGCCGGGATTGGCTGATCTCCGGAGGCCGAGGATATATATTCAAACGTAGCCCGGGAATGAAGGCAGTTGGAGGAGTACCGGCGTCAGGATCAGATAATCGGATTTGTTGAGATAAGTTTTTGGTGTTCCTTCTGCACAACGTGGAAATTTGAACACCCTATAGTGAGCACCTGACCCGGCCTGGAGGATCTTTGAGGGTGTTCCGCAGTCAACGGAAACACTCTACCAGCACGGCCAACCAGGAATCTACGAACGATAAGTCGATCTTACAAAATTTCTGTACTCGGTTTTTTGTACACTCTGTATTTTTGCCCGGTGGGCGTAAGCAAAGGGGTTGCGTAGGATTCCCCAGTGGGCCATCTCTTGCTCTCGGGACCGCGCGATAGGGCGGGGCTTAAGTTTTTGGCTTCTTTGTGTCGGAATTTGCTAGCACCCCGTTTTCTTTCGGAAGCCATTCCAGGTTGATTGCCGTACTAATTGTATCACGAGATTTTTGAGTTCGCCCATCCACGAAGAAAAGTTTTTCTTTATTATTTTCCTGATTGCCTTAGCCTTATTAAATTATCACCAATTTCTCGGTAAGGTTATGAATTTACCTCTTACTTTGGGTCAATTTAATTTTGGACTGAACCGTAAACCATTTATCCTAATCCTCGGTCGCTATTATTGTTACCGGGCTGAGTCATTGCGCATAGGTTTAGCCTACCTTCAGGGACTGCCAATTTGGGCCTTGGTCTTATTGTCAAAGTATTGATTAATTTAAGTGGCTTTCTTATTTTTCTGAATTCAAAATGGGGTTCTATTTTATATGGGATCAAATAATTCTCCCTTATTTTATCCCATTTGCGGTCACGGTGACTTTGGGATATGTGGGCTATTTGATATATCGGGAAGTCAGTGTAACCGTGGGATATAATCGACATACCCCGTTACATGGGTTTAACATTCCCCAACCTCGTCAGAGTATTTATCCCCAGCTGCCAACTGGTCATGTTAAACATCCAGGGCCTCCCATACCCTTGACATTAAATCCAAACCCTGGCACAGCGTGTCAGTTGCTACCTCGTTCCGGCTCTACTGAATTAATGGTCCGGTTCCTCAAGGATTGTGATTTCAAAAGTAAGTGCTTTAACGGCTCAGGACCTTCACATAAGGCAAATTCCAGTAAATCATCCAGGTCGGGTAGTAACTTACGACCTTCCGAGTTGGACGCCGTGGATATTCAACAGCGTAGAGATTGGCAAACCTGGGCTAGGGTTGAAGCCGAGAGAATTCGGGCCAACGTAGGTCAGTTTCGTAAAGACCAAGGGAAGGGTGATCCACCTCGGGAGCCACCGAAGGGAGTTACCCCTTTATCACCTTTAAGGGTACCCCCCTCCGCCAAATATCCCGGTACTGAGAACCTCGTCACCCCTACATCAGAGACAGGTTTTAGCCTCTGCCCCCCCCCTCATTTTTCCTTCGTCCAGCCAGGAACTGTCAACCCGCCCATCTCCTCAATACCAAGGAATCAGGGTGCCGTACCTAATAGTCCGGCTAGACCAAAAAGTCGTAATTCTCCGGGGGAATCCCCTCGCAGGGTAGCATCTGGCAATAGCTCGGATAGGGGCCCTGTTCTTCTACCCCAGCATGTTCCGGTGCTTAATCCGCCACAAACAACACCTCGGGTAACTCATAGAGTTATGGGTACCAATACCTCACCACCTGCTGCTTCAGCTCAGCATGTTCCGGTGGTTAATCCGCCACAAACACCACCTCGGGTAATTCATAGGGTTATGGGGATCAATACCTCACCCCCTGCTGCTCCAGCTCAGAATGTTCCGGTGGTTAATCCGCCACAAACACCACCTCGAGTAACTCATAGGGTCATGGGTACCAATACCCCACCCCCTGCTACTCCAGCTCAGCATGTTCTGGTGGTTAATCCGCCACCAACACCACCTCGGGTAACTCATAGGGTTATGAGGATCAATACCTTACCCCCTGCTGCTCCAGCTCAGAATGTTCCGGTGGTTAATCCGCCACAAACACCACCTCGAGTAACTCATAGGGTTATGGGGACCAATACCCCACCCCCTGCTGCTCCAGCTCAGCATGTTCCGGTGGTTAATCCACCACAAACACCACCTCGGGTAACTCATAGGGTTATGGGGACCAATACCTCACCCCCTGCTGCTCCAGCTCAGCATGTTCCGGTGGTTAATCCGCCACAAACACCACCTCGGGTAACTCATAGGGTTATGGGGATCAATACCTCACCCCCTGCTGCTCCAGCTCAGCATGTTCCGGTGGTTAATCCGTCACAAACACCACCTCGGGTAACTCCACCCTTGAACCCAAATAATCCGGTACGGGTAACCCCCGTTAATAGTCCAAGAAGAGGTCATTTTCCACTTGCTCAGTATGTTCCGGTGGCTAATCATCCACAAACACCACCCCGAGTAACTCATGGAGTGACTGGAACCAATATGTCCCCGCCGGGGTACCTCACTAACCCGGTACAGATAGTAGCAACTCCCGCCGGCGGCTCACGTTATAACCCTGTTCTTGGACAGTCTATAATGTTGCCCAGCTTCTCGGGACGGGTGGATCCCAAGTTATAGTTACGTCAAATGGAAATGTTTACTCGGTATCATAAATTTGGAATGTAGGACATAATCCCCCCTGGACATAATCCCACGGACATAATCCCCCCATTTGAGAAGAAAAGGACATAATCCCCTCAGGTAGGAGACAAAATCCCCCGGACAATTTCCCCCCGAATGGATGCCGAAGACAAATTCCCCCCATCCCCGGGACAAATTCCCCCCAGCCCCGGGACAAATTCCCCCCAAACTGTGTTCTTCGGAAGAAAATAAATGTAAAAAATAATATTTTGGAAAAGGCGTACCATTGTTACAATATTTCCAAAATATTACGAACCGAACCGAACCTAACCTAACCTAACCCAACCCAACCCAACCCAACCCAACCCAACCAAACCTAACCTAACCTAACCGGGGAATATGACCAGGGAATTTTGTCTAGAGCGTAGGGGGATTTTGACAAGAGAGTAGGGGGATTTTGTCTACAGAGTGGGGGGATTTTGTGTTGATAGTGGGGGGATTTTGTCTACAGAGTGGGGGGATTTTGTCTACAGAGTGGGGGGATTTTGTCTACAGAGTGGGGGGATTTTGTGTTGATAGTGGGGGGATTTTGTCTACAGAGTGGGGGGATTTTGTACTCTTAACTTGGATGGGGGGAAAATGACCGGGGGATTTTGTCTTGAGAGAGGGGGGATTTTGTACGTTTTTAAAAATGGGGGGATTATGACCGGGGGTCTTTTGTCTTGGGGGTATTTAGTCCGTATACCATAAATTTGAGGTCCAGGACCTAGAGTTATTTATTTATACCTCTGTCATTAAAGGAGGATGCCCTTAGCTGGTGGAAAAATCTTAGTAGCTATGCTAATCGTCCCCGGGGATTGGGGATATTTTCTTCAACAATTCAAGTAGGAATATTTGTCTTCCCGAAGGGACAGAGAAATTAGGGTCGCCCTTTATAGTATAAGACAGGCGGTAGGGGAAGATCTACAAGTATACCATAGATGAGTCGTACAGTTGAACGAAACTTTAGTCAACCCTATTGAAGAACATGAGTTAGTCGAAATTTTAGTCACCAATGTTTTACCGGAAATCACCTTGCTGTTGCCGGAGGGTCTATGTCGTACCATGGCTCAAGTGCAGAGAGGGTTTAAACGTATCCAGAGCGATTTCGATCGAAAGTATGCTGCAGGAGGGTCAGGGGGATATAATTCAAGCCCTGGCCCGAGGGTGCGATTTTCCGGTCCTCCAGGAACCGCGGCTTTTTCGGCAGCTAGAAATAACGGTCAGACAGGTGGCCCTAATAGACCACCCCCATCCCATTCATGTTATCGTTGTGGTCGCTTCGGCCATCTTCGTCGGGACTGTCCTAGATCGCGGGTACACCACCTCGCCCAGAAAATTTACCGGCGCTTCCACCTGCTGCCCCGCAAGGTCCGGCACCAGGTCAGGGAAATGCTTAGGACGCATCCTGGTAGGGTCTCAGGATGTGCGCCGGAACCCACAAGACCCCATTCTCATTCATTCAGTCAAAGGAGATAATATTAACGACAGTCGACTTAAGGGTATAGTAATTCAGATCGCATGTAAACCATATATTGCTTTTCTTGATAGTGGGGCAGACCACAGTATTGTCGCTTGGGACTTTTTACATAAATTGGGAGTCCTTGCGTTAGTAGTTCCTCAGTCGAAAATGGTCAGGGGTGCACAAAAGGGTATAACTACGACTTCTGTAGGTTATATTGATTTAGAGATAGATTTGGGGAGGCAGATGGGAACAATACCGGTACGCTTTCCCGTTCTAAAAGATATAGAATTTCCAATTATCCTAGGAATGTACCTATTGGACGAGCTTCGAGCTAGCATCGACCATGAACGTAACGAATTCCGGTATTGTTTTGAGAGAACATGCGCCCGGATTCACCCAAAACCAAGAACTCGACACAGGGACAGTCGATGTGTCCCAGTTAAATATAGGTACTTTGACGGAACGAGAAGTGGGGGACTTAATCAGAGTCTGTCAAGAATTTTCATCCCTTTTCTCCGGTCGTCCGGGTAGAACTCACCTATTACGACACCGTATCAAGTTAAAACCGGGGACCGTCCCTATCCAATGACAACCATATTACCATAGCCGTGTGGCTAATGAAGAAATAGACAATCAGGTCAGGGACTTGTTACAAAATGGGTTAGTCAGGCCTACAGATAGTCCGAGGGCATCACCTACTATAGTGGTGGGGAAGAAAAACACAACAGAGAAACGAGTGTCTATAGACGTTACCCGATTAAATAGTGTTACGGTAGACGACCCTTATCCGGTGCCACGCATCGAAGATATCATAGTTTCTATGGGAAAGCCCAATTATATCACTAAGCTTGACCTAAAGTCCGGATACTGGCAGGTAGAGATGCATCCGGATGATATCGAAAAAACGGCATTTGTCACCAGGGAGGGAAAATTTGAATGGCTCGTAATGCCGTTCGGGTTAAAGAATGCCCCATCCACATTTTCTCGGTTGATGAATAAAGTTTTGAAATATGCGAGACGATTTGGGGTCGGTGTATACCTGGATGACATTGTCATCTCTAATGCTAACTGGGAGGAACACCTGGAAGCTCTCCGGTATGTGTTTTCACAGCTGAAACACGCCGGTTTAACGCTTAATTTAAGAAAATCGAGTTTTGGAGTTTCTAAGGTTGCGGTACTCGGCTATGTAGTAAGCGCGCAGGGTGTACAGATTGACCCAGAGAAAGTAGACGCAATTAGGAACTTCCCCAGACCAAGAACCATAAAACAGGTTTCATCCTTCTTAGGAATGTGTGGGTTTCACTCCCGGTTTATCCCTCATTTCGCGGATATTACGGCCCCTCTTAATCGATTAAAACGTAAACACCAGCGATGGCGGTGGGGCGATGAGAAGGAGCAATCTTATCAGGGTTTAAAGCAGGCTATAGCGGGAGCAGTTATGCTACAGGCCCCAACCCCGGATGGGAAATTTATTATTACTACAGATGCCAGTGGCATCGATATTGGGGGTATGCTAACCCAGATTCAAGGGGGAGTGGAAGTGCCGTTGGCATATACCAGTCGTCTCTTAAGACCTCCAGAATAAAAATATAGTACTCCAGAGCAGGAGGCATTAGCGGTTGTGGAAGCCACTATATAGAGGGCCGGGAATTTGCAGTTTTATCGGATCACAGTGCGTTATGCTGGTTACTGCGCTTGAAGGATAAGAAAAGTCGGCTCATGCGGTGGGCCTTGGAGCTACAGGAATTTATGCCGTTCGAAATCCTGCATAAATCCGGACGGGAAAATGTGGTTGCCGATGCCTTGTCTCGATGCCCGGTATCAGATTTGAACATAGTCAGTGCAAAGGTCTTAGAAATGGACGACATAGATCAATCACCCGGTCCTGAATGCCAGGCTTTCCGGGTCAATATGGTATCTTGTACCCAGTAGCACTAGGTCTCCCGTTAAACGTAGCCCCTAAGGCCGATATTAAGTTAGCACAGGCTAGTGACCCGTACTGGCAGTCGATTAGACTGGATGATATGTTATACCGGATAGCCCAGGGCTTTCAACCGGAAAAGGTAGTTATTTCAACCGCGATAGTGCCACGGATATGTAAAGCCTACCATGACCATCCGCTATCGGGTCATAGAGGTCGCACCACTACGTATGAACGGGTGCAAGCTAAATACTACCATCCGAAGTTGTATTCCCAGGTTCAAGACTATGTCCGGGGATGCGAATCTTGTCAGAGATACAAGAGCAGGAATACTATGAGACCAGGGTTAATGATTCCTTCTCACAAAATACATCCCGGAGATTTAGTAGGGATTGATATTATGGGTCCATTACCGGTGACGAAATCCCAGAATAGGTTCCTAGTGGTAATGGTAGATTATTTTACCAATTACGTAGAGATATTTCCGCCACGAAGTGTTACCGCCCCTATACTGTGTAAGATCTTACTACAGTATGTTTCACGTCATGGTACGATGACAGCCTTATTTTCGGACAATGGGCCTCAGTTCATATCTGTATTATGGAAACGCTTATGCCGAATGTTAAAAATTCAATTCAAATTCACGTCTCCATATCATCCCCAGGCGAATATGACCGAACGGGCAAACAGGGTTATAGGCGAAATCAAGAGTATTTATACCGGGAATGTCCATACGAAGTGGGACGAAAGCTTGCCTTTTATTCAGTTGGCCATTAACAGTGCCATCCATACTTCCACTGGTTCATCCCCCTTTTATTTACATCATGGTTATGAGCCTACGTTACCCTGGGATGAGCGTACATTTTCCGGTGTCCCCGAGGACATAGAAGGAGAGATAAGGGGTTATGAGGATGGGCCGCTCCGGGAATGGCAGTTGTCCATTTACTTTGCTCAGAAAATGAATGAGCAAGCCAGTGCTAAACAAAAACGTTTTTATGACCGGAACTATTCCGATGGGGAACTAGAAGTGGGGCAATTAGTATGGAAAGTAGGACATAGCTTGTTGAACGCTGCAGCTAAATTCTCGGCTAAGTTAGCGCCAGCATGGGAGGGTCTCTATCGGGTAGTAGAAAAGATATCACCAGTTTCCTATGTTATCATGGATTTGGAGTCAGGGGCTTTGGCCGGTACTTGGCATATAAATCAGTTGAAACTACTGATGAACTCTGTGGTCCTCGAAACCCAGGAAACCACGGAACTTGAAATCCCGCCGGTAATACAGGAACTGGAGAACGTTGCAGACCCAGATGATGAGCTGGGACATGAGCTGTTTGTAACGCAGGACGAAAGGTCGTTTACTGAGGCAGATTCCCGGGACGGTCAGGAGAATGTCTGGGATGCGGTGCCCGTTAGAGTGTATGACTTCCGGCCTCGTCAAAGCCAGGCAGACGGGGTCGTTGATAGGCCGTCGACCTCGATAGATTTAGAACCGGATATACCCGATCCGAATCATAGCATTCCAGTAGAAAACGACTCGGTTCCCATCCCGATACCACGGCGGGAATATAATCTCCGACGCCGGGTTCGAGTTGAGGAACAGGAAGAGCAAGGGGTAGACCTAGCGGTGGCAGGTCCTTCCGGGGAAGGAAGGCAGAATCGGGGTGTTCAGAGGGACCCGGTGTTGGGCACCGCTGCATCAGGGACTCCCACGGGAACAAGTCAAAGTCAGAATACTCAGGACGATTTGTTAATGGCGCCTTTTCGGTATGGGTGGAAAGGGAATTAGTTTTGAGAAAAGATATTGGAGGACGAATTGGTGATGTATACTATTACACACCAGAACCGATAAAGGAAAAATTACGATCGTATAAAAAATTGCGGCTTTTCTCGGTACCCATCGCGATCAAGCACGCCTATTGGGCATGCGCAATTTCAGCATGAAGCCGCAACCGATCGCGTATCCCCCGTTTGAGTTAGTCCGCCATGCTCTATGGTAATGCACGACCAGTCGTCTTACGATTTGATTTTAATTGTATTTGATTGGTGCTTGTTTGTTACGAACGTTGGCATGGACCTTTCGATCATAGAGTAACGAGGCTAGTATTGGCTACAGTTCTCCTTTACCTTTCAGGCCAAGGCAGACGCAACCCCAAAGTCGTTTTGGGAACAATTCCGAATAATCGATTTATCATCTAGTGCAGAGGAGGACGTGGAACGTACAGCCGAACGTCCCTCGGTGGTCGAAGTAGTAGCACACCTAGTAACGGGGGACACAAGCAGCCCTCCACCAGGGCTCACACATCCAGAGGATCCGATGGCCGTCGTTATCGTGGATAATCCTCCGGCGGACCAGACGGCCGCTGGCTTTGAATCATCATCATGAATCGATGCCGCAACACTGATAGTGCGTAACGCCAACAGCACCTCCGCCACGGTGTCACGGGACACCCCCCCCCCCCACCTCCGCGTTACGTGGACGTTTTCTGCTCCCTACCCTGCTATGTTTCACGCACTGTTACTGATATTGTGGGTTTCTCCCTTCAAGTAAAAAACCAACCGGAACGTTTTCCAGCCGGCTTTAAGGGATGTGTTTCCCACTTCGGGGCCATACCCGACGAATTAGATTTACAGTATATGCGCACCGCCTTCTCGAATCCCGGTGTCTTAGGCACTGTAGGAGTCCCCCCTCTATGCCAAAGCATACCTTCAAGATCGGAGAGTAGAACAGAATCTCATGGCCTTGGCGTTCTCCAAGGTCCGCGCGGTTGGCGCTATCGGCCTGGATTTTTCAAGAGACATTGATCTATGTCCCCCTGAAATCCAAATACAAGCCTTCCGGCGACAATTACAACTGGCCAAGAATTATGGGTACCCGGTATTGGTCCAATGCCGCGACGGACGGCAAAGCAAGGAGACATATAAGACATGTTACCGGGTCTTGACTGAGGAGCTTCCTCAAGGACATGCTATTACCCTATTAAATTTCTCGCACGAAGTAGCCGCAAAATTCCTGTCCCGATTCCCCCGGTTGTTCCTAGTAGTGATGCCGCGAATATTGATTTTGCCGAATACCGAATACCGAATATTCGGCCATGCTCTCGGCCGAAGCACCGAATATTCGGGCGTGAGATATGTGCAACTCGCGCGAAACCGGTTATGAGCTGTAACCCGTTCCGCCAAATACGTACATCCCCCGCATGGACCGCAATGGAACAGGTCTCATCATGGAAGAAGAAGGGTATGGAATGGTGAGGTGAATAGGCAGACGGCTACGCGAAATGTAGGGTCACGTGGGAAAATTCTGCTCTCCTCTCGGCACTAGCTGTAACGCGATTACTGCTCTGCGCAATATTGGCGCGCAAGCAGAGAGAGGGATACACTGTGTAGATCCGCTCTCTACCGCCTCTGCTACAGCGCGCCTGCGCGGAAGCTTTCAGCGTTCGTGATAAACTCGGGAAGTAGGGAATGAAAAGGGGGAAGTTACGATTTTTCAACGCGCTCTCTTTAACACTATAGGACCCGTCTATAGCGTCTTTAGGTTTTTGGTTCATTTGCGAGTAGATCGTATACTATATGCTTTTTTTATTCATCACAACTTACCACTGGTTGATTATAAATAATAAAGTAAAAATTGTTATTGAAATAAATAATTTTTGAGTAATTTTTCCGTTTTTTCCCTTCATGATTGGAGATTCGGTATTCGGCCGAATATTACGAAATATTCGGCCGAATACCGAATACGAAAAAAATGGCCGAATAGGCCGAATACCGAATAGTAACCGAATATTCGTGGCATCACTAGTTCCTAGCCCTATCCCCGGCAATGGAGCCCCATTATATGATTCGTTTCCTACGTGATATACCGATAGAACGCCTACTGGCCCATTCAGGGGCTCCAATGTTTGCAGCAACCAAAGACCCGACGACGGCTGTACCATCCCCCGGTCTGTCCTTTGTCGTCATACAACGCATTGCAGCGGCAAAGGATTTACCGGTTGCCGCAGTGGCCTTCATCCTCTGGACCACCTCCCAAAAGTTGTTTCGCCACCCGGAATAGGTTTAATGGATTAACCTTTGTGACCTTTTTTGTTCTGGATTATTATTTGGTTTTGTTCCCATAAGCGGATGGAACACCTATATACATGAACGGGTGGTTCCAGGCCCCATTTCCCGGAGTCCTTCCCAACCACGTTTTTTTTGGATTTTGATTAACTGTGCTAACAACCTGAGAAAATTACTTCATTTTCCCATAATACTGGGGCATTTATTCGGATTCTTTTCAAGAAAAAAAAATATTATTTTGGTTATTCATTGTTTTCTCGATATCAATATCTTAATATGACTATTTTTGTACCCTTCCCCAAAGTGGGCATGTCCCCTCGTACCCGTCGGGACTTAATAAACATGTTTTCTCCTTAACTCCTTATTTGTGGTCCATCCGAGTTTTTGAATTGGGTTCCCTGGTTCTGGGTGGGGTTTTCCTTTCTATTGTTTGCAGATTCTCCCAGCGGCGTTACACTGCTGTTTCCCTTTCACCCGGGGCCTCTGCTTGTTCCTTGCAGAGGGGGAGGATGTAACGGGGAGCCCGTTACAAGGGTTCACCACTAGGTGGAGCGATCTAAACCGATACCAGAGTTCCCCGCTAGACGGCTCAGGAAGCTGAACGTTAGACCTCTCGTCTGCTGGAGAGCCGGGATTGGACGTTCCCCGGAGGCCCGAGGGGATAAATTCAAACGTAGCCAGGGAATCATTGCAGTTGGAGGAGTACCGGCGTCAGCACCAGTTAATAATATTTTATAGACTAATTGACTTTATTTACTTATTTACTTTTATTAACGGATTGTATATTTATTGTTTATTAACGGATTGTATATTTATTGTTTATTAACGGATTGTAAATATAATTTAACCGGATTTATATGTTAATAAATACATTGGATTAACTGAAATTACGTAGTCGTGTGTTTTCTGGTATCAGTGGAAAGCGCGCGGTTACAACATATCGTTTGTTTTTTCGGCCTTGGTCCAAACTAAGACGTTTTTACATAATATCTGTCACTTCAGTCTTAATGTAATTAAAATTTGCATAATTTTATGTTTTTTATGTTTGTTTTACCGTCATACATTTGGGGTTGAAAGAAGTACTTATGTATCGTTAATTACATTTAACTTATATAAAAAACATAGATTTCGATAAGCATATGATGTTGTAGCAAGGATAGATTAATTTTAGAAGTAGGAATGGAGAACAGAGTAATAAGGGCGCGCCTCAAAGTCCCGGACTCCCTTCCCCAGGACGGAGGGGCTTGAAAGAAGAGGCGGATCATAGCGGCACTGTCAGGATTCGCATGTTCGTATAGTTCAGCCAATACATCATTTTGCTGATTTCAAATAAAGAGGTATTTGTGATTGTTTTAAAAGGAATTTAAATATTTATTAAACCATTTAACCTGCATGATTTTGGCTGGCTTAACGTTTAATTTAGTCCATGAATCCCGAATTATATATGATTGAAGGAGCTTTGGCACCTGACGAGGAATGTCTTTGTCTCGTCTGTCATCTTCCCTTTCTTATTTATTTATTTATTTTTACTCCATATGCTCCAGAATAGCCTTGTGTTATTTTGATGAGGCTTAAATTCGAACTGGCACCATCATACAGAAGGGCTGAGACTTTAAAACCCACTTTAAGGAACGCACTCAACACATCAAAGAGGCATGCTGATATAAAATGGCTGTTAGTAGAGCCTTCTGACGCAAAATAATGGGCCAATGATGTCATACACTGTTAGAAAAAAAGGTGTTTCATGGGTGTTCGGAAATACCTTGAGGTGTTTATCCATTCTTTTCGGAGTGTTTTTTAACTGAGATGGTGTTTTCTCCGTAAAAAGGTGCTAGTTGACTCTTTTAAGGTATTTTTTAAGGAAATGGTGATTCACTGGTATGTAAACACACCTTTAGGTGTTAATTGACCCTTATTAAATTGTTTTTTAAACGGAAATAGTGTTTTTAATATAAATCTGATCGAATGGCGCTTTACTTTACACATTTTTAGCTGATATGGTGTTTTTTTAAGTGAAAGGTTATTGATATGAGGTTAGAGGGAAATAATCTACAAATTCTACCTGCATAGTGAAGCATCCTAAAAATAACCCAAAGATTTTAAAAAACTAAATTATTTAACATTTCTTAGGACTAGCTTATTCTAATATTTGAAGGAATTTATACTTATTTTGATTTTTCAATCATTGGAAAATAATTCTCGAAGAGTTCAATATGCTGGAATGTCTTGGAATTAGAGTAATTACTAAAATTATCACTTGAATCAGAGTCCTGCCGAGCCGGGCTTTCCACTTTTGAAAATTGTATCGGGCCGGGCTGGGCTTTTAAAATTTTGGAAATTAACGGGCCGGGCTTTTGTTCATTTTTCAAAATTCGGGCAGGGCCTAACTTGATTCTCATTTAATCCATAGTTCAAATGAAAGATAATTTAAATGAGTATAAGCTTCTAAGAACAAATGTAACGAACAATTATCAAAAGAAGTGAATAATACACGACGCTAAAGCAAATATGAATTCAAATCATTGATTTTATGTAAAAAATATAAAAATTACAACTGAAATACGTGTAACGGGCCGGGCCGGGCTGAAAAACCAACTATGTACTCGGGCTCGGGCCGGGTTTCGGGCTTATTCAAAATGCTAAAACCGGGCCGGGCTTGAGTCGGGCCTGAAAAACTTGGCCCGTGCAGGTCTCTGACTTGAATTTCCGCTTGACACAGGTTTTTATCTCCCCGAGTGACGATGACGTCACGCAGAGGTATTACACTGGACGTATCTGTGTGTCTGAGATGAAACAAAGCTTTATAGCTACACAACTACTAAAAGAATCGTAATGCCGAAAAATATTTAAAATATTTCCATTTAATATTCTGCAAAAAGGAAATGTTATCGTTTGGTAAGAGATCTTATCATCCTACTCGCTTTATATTAACTTTGATATGCGTGTTGTGTCTCGATTCAGATGCAATCTTCATTACTCGTTCTATATAACCTCTCTTTTTTGTCATTCCAAAGAAAAAAGTTTATCTTAAATAATGAAATAAATATAAGTAATATGAATTATTTTAATTGACAGTATTTTACGTTAATTATAGTTAGGTCGGTTTAAGAAATTTAATTCCTAAAATTATTTTAAACATAGCTATCTATAAAGTTATACTTCTAGGAAACACCTATATCAGAACTTTTGTAAATTTTGGGTATATAAGGTGATTGATTCACATTAAGAGATAAGAAATGCGCAATTGCGTGAACCTTTGGTGGAAGCTCTGCCATTAGGAGGCTAGACGTTTCTCATGTCTCACGTGTGGACGTGTGGCGTATGTGGTGTACACGAATGACTAGTGCATGGTGTTGTTGTTAGAAACCATTAAATACCGGTTAGCATTGGGTGAAACAATTGGTTGTTAGACAGCAGATGAAGGTGTAACGGATAGTTAATGATTGACGTTAAATAAGATGGATATTGCAACGAAGTAACATTTTCCGAGTTTCTGTATACTGCGAACGCGTTCCGGAAATAACGAACACGTTTGCTTCGATTTGCCAACTGCGAACGCGGTGACAGACAGACCCACAGACACGTCCAGTCACTCGGAGAGAGGTAAAAATTCTACTTCATTACTCTATCGCCACACATGTTTTTCTAATGGTATATACCACATAAACGCTAATCTGTACTTATTGTCTTCTGACAACACCATCATATAGTCCTCTGTGTATACCACATACACGCTAAACTGAAACATTGGCTTCTACTCCATTATTATCGTTGGGATTAAGATGTACGCGCGATCGGCTTAAGTTAAGAGAAACGACCAGCCTCCCAATGGCAGGGCTTCGACCAAAGGTTGACGCAATAGCGCTTATTCCTACAATTTGTGAATCAATCGCCTTATATACCCTAAATTTAAAAAAATTGTGTAAACGGTTTACGCTAGAAGTCAAACTTCAACAATAGCTATGTTTAAAATCATTTTAAGAATAACGTTCTTAAAACCTTTTAACTAGAATTAAGGTAAAATACTGACGATTAAAAAATTTAATATCATTTATATTTATTTAAATATTTAAGATAATTTTCTTTCTTCGGAACGAAACAAGTGAAAGTTTATATAGAACGAGTAATGAAGATTGCATCTGAGTCGAAACACTACACGAATATCAAAGTTAATATAAAGCGAGTAGGATAAAATTATCTCTTACAAAACCATAACTTTTTCTCATTGTAGAATATTAAATGAAAATATGTTAAGTATGTTTCGGCATTACGATTCTTTAAGTAGTTTTGTAGCTATAAAGTTCTGTTTTATTTCAATATTCCAAGAAGATCTTTTATATTAATATATCAAATTTGGTGTTTACTTTTTATTTCAGCTTTACTGCATTTATATACAGTGTAAACTTGAAATTTAACTTTCCTAGTTTCACTAAATGTTACTTCGAAATGGTTTGGTAAGCGTTGTTCGGATTTCGTTGCTCTATAAATTAAAGCCGTGTGTTATTGATTTAATCTTTGTAAATCTTAACTAAAAACGCTTAAAAAAATATAAGACAACTTCTAAGAAATACTAGAAAAACATGTAACAAATTTGCATAGTGGAATATCCAGGAAATATCTCCGAATGATTTTAAAATTCAAATTTGGTTCTGATCATGGATAAAGAATGCGGGTTGAGGAAATTTGTTTTCACGCTATAGGATAGGCAACTCCCTATCTCCGACGACAGCTAATTCTGCATATACTCTGTCCCACCTTCGGTATATAACGTACCTTTGTACCTACTGACAAGAGACGGAGGAAATAAGGATTTAAAATATATGAGATTCATTTTAGCATTTGAGCTCCAAAAAAAAACTCGCAGATATTTTAAATCCTGAAAATACTTATATTCTTTATAGTATTATATAATATACTTATATTCTTAGTCTCTTGTCAGCATGTACAAAGCTACGTTATATAGAGACCTGGCATTGCGCGTACAGTATATACAGACTAAGCTGTCGTTGGAGATAGGGAGTTGCCTATCCTATAGCCTGAAAGCAAATTAAGTCACGCGCATTCTTTATCCGTGTTGAGATTTTATGGATAATTTGAAATTAGCCCCTCCGACCAATCGCGTAACGCCGTGCCTCCTTGTTAACAAAATTCTCCTGGCACGCTCCATTCCGAATGAAATTTAACGCGAG
Source organism: Phalangium opilio (assembly GCA_019434445.1). Classification (NCBI taxonomy): domain Eukaryota; kingdom Metazoa; phylum Arthropoda; class Arachnida; order Opiliones; family Phalangiidae; genus Phalangium; species Phalangium opilio. Next base: position 52,817 of record JAEQBA010004495.1, on the reverse strand, counting down.
ATTTTATAAAAGTTGCTCGCGATTATGTCAATCGTGGCTCGAGATGTAGAGCGTGTAACGTAAATTTTGTTAAGAGAAAAGCAGGGCATTACGCGATTAGTCGGAGAGGCTTAGTTTAAATTATCCATAAAATCTGAACCTAATTTGAGTTTTAAACAGTGGCGTCGCTAGGCCTTTTTTGGGGGTGCTATAGCCCCCCCCAAATTCCAAACTTAGCCCCCCCCCAAAATAATCCGTAAACCCACCAAATAATTGCTGTTAGAAACCTAAAATTCTGTAGCAATATATAAAAGATTATAATGATAGATTCGTTAAGTTTAATCTCAGCAGAGATGAATTTCAATATCAAACAGTACAATTTTGAGGAAAAGAACAGATGGAGACAGGTAAAATGTTTCATATTCTTTCGAAGGGAGTCCCAATAGTGTGGACTAAAAGCTAACCAAAACTAAAAATAAACTTAAGACGAGTTCGGTTCCGATGCTCTTTATCAATAAAAGGTTGTATATCTTTAAAATACGAATAATTTCACGTTGACACAAATTTAGGGATAGTTTTAAAGGTCTACACATTTTCCAATGAACCCATTATGCAATTTTTTTTATTAAGTTCTTATAATAACTAGTTTGCCCAGATTTAGCCCCCCCAAATTTCAAACCCTAGCGACGCTACTGGTTTTAAAATCATTCCGAGATATTTCCTGGATGTTTCACTATTTATAATTCGGAGAAGAATCGAAAAAACCTCCAGATTTCCCTTTTCACCCTCCCTTAAGAAATATTAGAAAAACCTCTAAGAAATATGTTTCGTTTTAAAATACCATATCTTCTATCTTCACTGTAAATTTTTATTAAAATTTAACTTACCGCTTTTTTCCCATTGAGATTTGATATAAAATAACACTGAATCTGATTTGATACCCAGTCTAATCCGACTACAAATTTACAGTGTTGGGATTTGGGAACGTAAAATGTACTACCCCAATGGAAGGCTTATTGGAAATGTACTTTTCCCCTCTTGAGGGTATTAAAATTTCCGTCGCCCTCCACGAAAGGCCATCTCGAACAGGTATTCAATATAGTGTTCGTACGGGGACCCTGACCCCGAAAACCGGGGATCCCCAACTTTTTCCCCCGACCCCGACCCCGGTACCTAACATGTAAAATGTAGTCGTGGTTTTTTCGGGGTTAGATTTTGGTTAGGTTATTTTTAGCAAATTATTTTTTGTCCTGCGCCAAAAACAATCATCTCATTCGTCTCAAATAAGTGCTCCGCTTCTCCTTTATGAAAAAAGGGCAAGGGGGTAACTAACAACAAACAAAATACAGTAAAAACAGTCACCAAAATTCCAAAGTTCACCATCCTCCCTCCCTTGGATCGGCGGCCCTCCCCCGTCTTTTGTTATGGCAGTGGTCTTTCGTGGGAATCGTAGCTGCGTAGCTCGGAAAGTCGGAATTTATTGGGCTTTTTTACAGTTTCTTGCCTACTAGCTAAGAGTCACTAGCTAAGTGCGATACGAAAATTTTGCGTCAAATAAGCAACCTTTTTTTAGAATTTACCGAAATAAAAGTCGAAAATACAAAATGCCTAAAGTGTCAGTGATTTGGGAGCATTTTGATAAGCCTTTAGAAGGAAAAGCGGACCCCAAAGAGGTGTGCATTTACTGTAAGAAAGGCTTATCAGTAAAGCATGGATCAACAAAAAACCTTTGGGATCATTTGAAAAATATTCATCCATCCAAACATGTTCGACTGAGTTCGAATTAGTTTATTAATAAAGCTTCTTTTCAAACACCCAGAAATTTAACGATTTTTTTTTTATCATTTTTCCAAAATTTTTCAGCATGCGATGTCTTACCCCGACCCCGACCCGTTTTTTCGGGGATAACCTGCCCCCGACCCCGATCCCGATTAAATTTTTACCCCGTACGAACACTAATTCAATACACAGGGTCAGGTGAAGTTTTCAGCGACAGCTATAATAAATAACAGCAAAGCAGCCTTTACGCATAGCGCCCTTTCCGCCTGAAACTGAATCTCTCATTAGAGCTACCTTGCCGGTATTCCCCATCCCCTCTGGCTAATCCCAAGCGTCGTCCCCCGAACTAGCTCTAAATAAGTCTCTATAGCATAAATAAGCATAGGTAGTATCATACTTATGGAACAAAGGTCATAAACTTATGGTTGTACTTCTTGTTTCGCTTTCATAGCTTTATTCTCTTAATCCGTTACTTTTAATTTTTTGGGAGAGCTCAAATTTTTTTAAGTCTTCCGACCGACTGAAAAATCGAAACCTTAAGTCCCCGTTCGTCGCGTAACTTATAAGAATCACTCCAATCAATAACAAAGTCACTCAGTTTTTTGCTTTAGACGAATTCAACGTTTTATTCAATTCCAATCAACTCAAATTCTTTTATTTTCAAACTGTTCCTTTACTTTAACTTTTCTTTTGTATTATTTTTTCCGTGGTATCTAAACCTTTTCCATTTCTTTTATTTCCTAGGTATCTAAACCTTTTCCATTATTATTTCCCAGATACCTTTTCCTTTTCCTAAGTTCCATTTTTTAATTATTATGTCCGAAGACTATATCTCCTTGCCTAGTATATAGGTCTGAGCTTCATTTCTTTTTATTTCTTATGCCCGACTAAGGACTTCTAGCTTCTTCGCTAGCCCATTCCAAAGTGATTATTCTTTTACGTCCAAGTCAGGACTCCTAGCTAGGTTTCAAAGTTCCATTTCAATTTTCCACCCCCATATTCAAAGTTCAGTTTATGTTTTTACCAATTTGCAATTTTGGCCAGAGCATCGGCCTTTACCCTTATTATTCTATCCCCTCATTTTCTCTTTTATTTATCTTAACTTTCACTTTTTACTAATGCACGTGCATGTCATATAATGCTCTGAATCTTTGATTTGTCCTATCCAAGCTAACAAATTTTATTACTTTGTTTTTCAAGCGAACCGATCCTTTCGGTCAAAGATTCTGTTTAAAGCAGTTATACTTATTTTTCCTTACACAAATATCTGACTAAAGCTTTCTATACGGTTTTTTCAAGGAACGATAATAATTCAAGGTTTACAAAAAATATAAAACACAAATGAATATAAACACAAAAAACATGAATATTTTTGCGCGCGCGTGAATTAGGCATAATTCTTATTAAAACATTCATAAAAAAATGAACATCAATTAAAATTCATACACTTATTTTCAACATCCTCCCCCCCTTGAACTACGATTTAAGTAGTTCAAGGAAGAGAGTTGTCTTTCGTGAAATTTAAATTTCCAAATTATATAAAAGTGTAACGGGTCGACGTAGTCGATTACCGTTCGGTAGTCTTATCATACATGAACGTATGATTTCGTCCCTACCTCTCATTAATTGTTCTATTACCGCTAATTTCCACATTGCTCGTGGTTTCATAGCGTCTTCTACCAAAACAACATCATTTAATTTTAATTCTTTACTCGGTTCACCTTTCAATTGTGTTCGGTGATGAGCCGATCTCAACTCTAGCAAATAATTGGTTTTCCAACGGATCCAAAACCGATCCAAAACAGTTTGCCTGTATTTCAAGCGTTTAATAATTTGGCGTTTTGTTACCGTTGGCACATCTTTATTTGTAAACGTTTGTGATGGTAGAGTTGTCAGTCTTTTTCCCACTAAAAAATGAGCTGGCGTTAATGGTCTTGGCTCTCCTGGGTCTTCATAAATGTATGTTATAGGGCGGGAGTTTATTGTCGCTTCAATTTCAATGAGAAGAGTCTCTATTTCTTCGTATGTTAGGTGGGCTCTTCCTAGTATCTTGCGGAGGGGTTCCTTAACGGAACGCACCATCCTTTCCCAAAATCCCCCCCACCAGGGGGCCCTGTCTGCTATGTATCTCCACTTTATTTTTAAACTTCCATAATATTCCATTGCTTCTGGACTTCTCATTTTTTCTTGCAAGATTTTTTGATCCGCGTCTGCGCGTTTAAAATTTGCCGCGTTATGGCTGTAAATTATATTGACCACTCCTCTTCGCGCAATAAACCGTCGAAATGCCATGAGAAAGGCTTCTGTTGTGAGGTCCGTAACTAATTCTTGGTGGACAGCACGCGTTACTGCGCAGGTGAAAACTACAAAGTAACATTTTTTATCTGGTTTTGCATATATTGGACCACCGTGGTCTATGCCGCAAATTTCGAAGGGTGGAGCTGGGTTGATCCTTGCGTCCGGAAGTGGCGCCATTTCTGCTTTCATAGGCTTGGCTTTATATCGCTTGCATCTTGGGCATGAATAAATGACTTTATTCACTAATTGCCTGATCTTTGGTATCCAATAGTGTTCTCTAATTTCCGTCAATACTTCGCTTTTACCTGCATGTTTCAATCTTACGTGTGTTTGCCATCCAATTAAATATGATAGTTGATGAGTTCCTGACAATATCCACGGGTGTCGCTCTCGGTAAGTCATTTTTGCCGCGTCTAAGCGCCCTCCCACACACATGACCCCTTGTTTATCCAAAAACGGGTTCAGTGATGTGATACTTGATTTTCTCGATATTTCTTGTCCATTTTCCAAACATTTTACTTCATCAAAGAAATCTTCTTTTTGCGCTTTCTTCACCCAAAACACTTCAGCATTCATTATTTCTTCCCCTGTCATCGGACCCTTTTTTCTTTCTTGTACCTTATTCCTTGTGTTATGGATGAAACGCATAATCCACGCCGTTATGTTTAGGACTTGGTTCAAACTGCTATACTTTTTTAAATTCAATAACCCTTCATATTTCTGTACCGGATTCATATAAGCGACTACTTCTTTCTTTTTTAACTCATCCTGTATTTCAATAGGCAATTCTTGCTTTTCTCCAAAATTATTCTCTTCATTTACTAGATCTATATGTTCTCTAAGCCAAGTTGGTCCATGTAACCAAAGATCGCTTGAGGCGATTTCTTCTAAAGACTTCCCTCGAGTTGGAAGGTCAGCGGGGTTTTCTTTGCCCGGACAATGATGCCATATTTCTGTTTCCGTTCGCGTTTGTATTTCGCGCACTCTGTTTTGGACAAACTGTTTCCATCGGCTAGGAGATCCGCGGATCCATGCTAATACTATTTCCGAATCTGACCACATTATTACTTTTTGTGGCTTAATTGTCAACGTGTCCATTAATGTATTGTTCAATCGAGCGCCTATTAATGCACCCATCAGTTCTAGCCGTGGTATTGTTAATTTTTGATTCCCCAACGGGGTTACTCTTACTTTAGACGCGATCAGTATTGAATTAATTTCACCATTAGGATACATACATTTTAAATAGAACACTGTCGCATATGCACTTTCGCTTGCGTCTACAAAACCATGTAATTCTATTGCTTCTGGTTTCAAATCTAATTGATTTTTATAAAAAAACCTGGGTATTTCAAATTCCATCAATTTTGATAGTTCATTACACCAATCATTAAATTTCGTTTCTAAGTCTTTAGGTAAATCCTCATCCCAGTCTATTTTTCTAACCCACAGTTCTTGAAATATGAATTTTGCCCGGATTGTGAACGGGGCCAATAAACCCATAGGGTCAAAGATACGTGCGACAGCTCTCAGTACTCCTCTTTTAGTATTTTCTTTATTTATCATAAATTCCAAAAGTGACGTAACTTCATAAGACAAATTGTCTGTCATTTCATCCCATAACATCCCCAAAACCTTGGTATTTGTAGGATTAGGTAGACCTTTCTGTTCCTGACTTTTATCATGTGACCCCCACTTAGTTCTTATTTCTTTCGAATTACTTCTTATTTTTCTCAAATTCATTCCCGCTTCTGACAATATCTTGGTTGCATCATTGATCAATTGGTCTGCCTCATCGGGGTTATCCTTTGTCGTAACCAAATCATCAACATATCTATCTTTTTCTAAACTTTCACTTGCCGCGGGGTATTTTTCTTTTGTTTTCTCTAAGTGGTGTAAAATGGTCGCATTCAATAGGAAGGGCGAAGTGGTTACCCCAAAGGGGACTTTAGTCATTCGATACTCTACTAAATTTTGTTTTTGTGGGTGATCTAACCCCTCAATCCAAAGAAAACGCAAGGCGTTCCTGTCTTTCTCCGCGATCCCTATAGTGTGAAAGGCTTTGGCTATGTCCCCCGTTATTCCTACTTTTTTCTCCCTAAATCGCACCAATATGCGAAAAAGGTCCGGCAGTAAATTTGGTCCTGCCTCCAAACAATCATTTAGCGAGGGCATGCCTTTTGCGTGAGAAGACGCGTCCTGAACAATTCTTAACTTTGTTGTATCTCTTTCCTCCCTAAACACTCCCTGATGTGGTAAATAGTATAATGGTCCCTTTGGTGGGGGGTACTCAAACTTACTTGGGACTCTTTCAATTATTCCTGATTCTAGTTGCTCATGAATAACCTCATCATACGCTTTCAACTTAATTGGATTCGTTTCTAATTTTTGGATCAAATTCCAAGTTCGCCTTTTTGCTACCTCATAATTATCACCTAGAAATTGTACTTCCGTTTTCCAGGGTAAAGCTACTTCGTATTGTCCATTTTTATATTCAATTTTTTCCTTAAACTGTTTCAATACTCATTTTCTTCAATTCCTTTTGCCGAATGAGCATTATCCAAAATGCCAATCGACTCATTATCCCAAAAGGCTTTCATTTGTTTCGACAACAAGTCTTCTTCACTAACCGAATCCACCGATATTTTCATAACAGCTATAGCATGAGCTCCCACTCTATTTTTTGTTGTGTCTTCCCCCCATGCAGGCTCCATCCCAGTTTCGTATCTATCGCAACCAACGACTCATTAATTCTCTCCACCTTCCCCTCCGCTATTTTCCAAAAATAATCAGCTCCAATTAAAACATCTATTTTATCATCCTTTTCTCTTCTTTTCTTTTCACGAGTGTCAGACAATTGATAACCTCTTTCTTTTAATTCTTCCACTATATGACCTGATGGCACCGCCAAAATTGTACCTGATATGGACGGGGTTTCAAGCGCAGTTATCTCAACAATTTCTTCAGTTTCACAATTTTTCATGATAAGCTGAAATCTACGTCTGTTGGAAACTATGGGTGTTTCTCGTTCGAAAGGAAATACATTCAGGGTCTCGTCGCCTATTTCTTCTAACTTTAACTGATTTACGATTTCTTCTCTAACAAAGCATCTGTGGCTTCCCCCATCGAGTAAACACCGCACATAAGCTTCCTCCCCATTTGGGCCTATCATAACCGCTCTCAAGGTTTGCATGTAAATTTCACCACCCTCTGTTTTTCATCATGTGCTAATGCACTGTACGTTCCAACATTTTCATTATTACTTTGACTTGTAGATGGGTTTAATTCACCTGCACTATTTTGTTTTTGATTATCCTTACTTGCATCGCTACTTTCAGGAATTTGTCTGTCCTGTCTTCCATTAGGCCTATTAAACCCCTGCCTGTTTTGATTGTAATTATATCTATCCATATCCATGCAAAGAATTTTGTTGTGTGATCTCCCACAATTTTGACATTGTCTAAACTTTGTTTTGCAATGACTCGCTGTATGACCACTTCTCAAACACAAAAAACACGCTATTTCCCTTTTTTCTTTTAAGGGAACTTTCATACAGGTATAATAGGGATGCGATTCATTGCAAAACACACAATTGTAAGGATATCTGGTATTTGTACTGGGAATACTTAGAGCCGTGGCTGACGCAGTGACGCCAGTGATTTTAGGTGGGTATTTTGTGAGGGCTTGGGTTTATCTTTTTGGGGTTGACTCTGCTTTATTTGCATTCTCCCTGTTCTATGTATAGCCATAGCCTGTTCTTTTCTTTCTACCGTTTTCCTTAAAAAATTCAACACATTATCTACTGTCCAAGATCCCCTTTCCTTATCCTCTTTCCCAAACTCTTCTAACAAATCCAATGGAATTAGTCCCCCTAAAATATGCGCGTATAATTCCATATTTTGAACTGTGAGTTGTCCTAACGCCTCTAAACTTCTAACTTCTACTTGGCAAGAATCGTGCAAGTGCCTCAATGCTTCGACATTAGTTGAATCATGAACTGGTTTTAATTTTAACAAATTATTAATTCGTGCACTAGTTATCATTTCTTTTCTACCATATATTTCTTCTAAAATATCTGCCGCTATTTTAAAATGTTCTATACCGTCAATAGCCTTTTCGGCTTGACCTTCTAAATAAGAACGTAAATATATCAACTTAGCCGCTGCATCCAGTTGTTGTTGGTTGACTGCTACGTTGAACTGAGGCCAGAATCGTTGCCAATTTTCTAGTCCACCGCTGAATCTCCTGATACTGATTTGAGGCAATTTCACAGTTGCTGGAGTTTGATTTCCGGATACTGTTGGTTGGACGCTCGCGCTGTTGTTTTCCGTCGCCGTCTCGTCTTCTTTGTTACTCGCGAGCCATCTTTTTGCACTCTCTGTCCCGTACGTTAAAAATTCTATCCAGTCTTCCTCGTCTTTCACTTCAGCAGCAAGGTTATCACCGTCCGTAATTAATTTCGAGATTGTTTCGTTCAGTTTTGTTATTTTTCCTTCCCTTGCCGACACTTGAGCTAAGTTGTTCGCAATTACTTCTTCATCCACTTCTTCGTTTTCCAGTTCAGCTTTTATAGCGTCTAAGGCTTTTTTCATAGACCGTCTTACGGCGTCCCGTTTTATTTTATTTCTTTCTTGCTAATTTATGTTATTAATCTAAAGGTTCTTACGTACACTCAATCCCGGGTTTCGGCACCATGTTTCGCTTTCATAGCTTTATTCTTTTAATCCGTTACTTTTAATTTTTGGGAGAGCTCAAATTTTTATAAGTGTTCCGACCGACTGAAAAATTGAAACCTTAAGTCCCCGTTCGTCGCGTAACTTATAAGAATCACTCTAATCAATAACAAAGTCACTCAGTTTTTTGCTTTAGACGAATTCAACGTTTTATTCAATTCCAATCAACTCAAATTCTTTTATTTTTCAAACTGTTCCTTTACTTTAACTTTTCTTTTGTATTATTTTTTCCGTGGTATCTAAACCTTTTCCATTTCTTTTATTTCCTAGGTATCTAAACCTTTTCCATTATTATTTCCTAGGTTTCTAAACCTTTTCCATTATTCCATTATTTCCGTGATACCTTTTCCTTTTCCTAAGTTCCATTTTTTAATTATTATGTCCGAAGACTATAGCTCCTTGCCTAGTATATAGGTCTGAGCTTCATTTCTTTTTATTTCTTATGCCCGACTAAGGACTTCTAGCTTCTTCGCTAGCCCATTCCAAAGTGATTATTCTTTTACGTCCAAGTCAGGACTCCTAGCTAGGTTTCAAAGTTCCATTTCTATTTTTCACCCCCATATTCAAAGTTCATGTTTTTACCAATTTGTAATTTTGGCCAGAGCATCGGCCTTTACCCTTATTTTTCTATCCCCTCATTTTCTCTTTTATTTATCTTAACTTTCACTTTTTACTAATGCACGTGCATGTCATATAATACCCTGAATCTTTGATCTAAGGACTTGAGAATGTGTCCGAGTCGGGACCAAGTCTGATAGAACAAAACTAGAGTTGCATGGATTTTCGAAGGCTTCTTGTACCATTCTTGAGTGCGACGTGCAATATTGCATACCCTCTTAATTTTATATAACATTCAAATATTTTCCAAAAGTTCAATGTTTATTGAAAACTGAAATAGTTGAGAATGTGTCCGAGTCGGGACCACCTCTGATAGAATAAAACCAAAGTTGCATAGATTTTCGAACGCTTCTTAGACCATTTTGAGCGCGACGTGCAATATATGCATCTGTAAATGTATATCCTCTTAATTTTATGTAACATTTAAATACTTTCCAAAAGTTCAATGTACATTGAAAACTGAAATAGTTGAGAATGTGTCCGAGTCAGGACCAAGTCTGATAGAACAAAACTAGAGTCGCATAGATTTTCGAAGGCTTCTTGTACCATTCTTGAGTGCGACGTGCAATATTGCATACCCTCTTAATTTTATATAACATTCAAATATTTTGCAAAAGTTTAATGTACATTGAAAACTGAAATAGTTGAAAATGTGTCCGAGTAGGGACCAACTCTGATAGAACAAAACTATAGTTGCATAGATTTTTGAAGGCTTCTTGTACAATTCTTGAGTGCGACGTGCAATATTGCATACCCTCTTAATTTTATAATCATTCAAATATTTTCCAAAAGTTCAATGCTTATTGAAAACTGAAATAGTTGAGAATGTGTCCGGGTCGGGACCACTTCTGATAGAACAAAACTAGAGTTGCATAGATTTTCGAAGGCTTCATGTACCATTCATGAGTGCGACGTGCAATATTGCATACCCTCTTAGTTTTATATAACATTTAAATATTTTCCAAAAGTTCAATGTTTATTGAAAACTGAAATAGTTGGGAATGTGTCCGAGTTGCGACCACCTCTGATAGAACAAAACTAGAGTTGCATAGATTTTCGCAGGCTTCTTGTACCATTCTTGAGTGCGACGTGCAATATTGCATACCCTCATAGTTTTATATAACATTCAAATATTTTCCAAAAGTTCAATGTTTATTGAAAACTGAAATAGTTGAGAATGTGTCCGAGTCGGGACCACCTCTGATAGAATAAAACCAAAGTTGCATAGATTTTCGAATGCTTCTTAGACCATTTTTGAGCGCGACGTGCAATATATGTATCTGTAACTGTATATCCTCTTAATTTTATGTAACATTTAAATACTTTCCAAAAGTTCAATGTACATTGAAAACTGAAATAGTTGAAAATGTGTCCGAGTCGGGACCAAGTCTGACAGAACAAAACTAGAGTTGCATAGATTTTTGAAGGCTTCTTGTACCATTCTTGAGTGCGACGTGCAATATTGCATAACCTCTTAGTTTTATATAACATTTAAATATTTTCCAAAAGTTCAACGTTTATTGAAAACTGAAATAGTTGAGAATGTGTCCGAGTTGGGACCACCTCTGATAGAACAGAACTATAGTTGCATAGATTTTCGAAGGCTTCTTAGACCATTCTTGAGCGCGACGTGCAATATATATATCTATAACTGTATATCCTCTTAGTTTTATGTAACATTTAAATATTTTCCAAAAGTTCAATGTTTATTGAAAACTGAAATAGTTGAGAATGTGTCCGAGTTGCGACCACCTCTGATAGAACAAAACTAGAGTTGCGTAGATTTTCGAAGGCTTCTTGTACCTTTCTTGAGTACGACTTGCAATATTGCATACCCTCTTAATTTTATATAACATTCAAATATTTTCCAAAAGTTCAATGTTTATTGAAAACTGAAATAGTTGAGAATGTGTCCGAGTCGGGACCACTTCTGATAGAAGAAAACTAGAGTTGTTCAGACGTAATTTATCTCTCTTACTGTAACGTTTTATTAGATGTTTTTTAATAAGTTCAATGTTATCAATTTAACGTAGATCAAACTCTTACTTAAAATATTATTGGACTTATTTTTTATATTTAGCGAAGTGCTGTTTTTTAATCTCAAATTTGGTATATAAGTTAATTCACATGCCTTAGAATCTTGTTCTTGTATATATTCTTGAATCATGACGGTTGCGTTATTACGTTAATAAACTATTAATTAAGTTTTAATTCGCTCAGCTTTCTTGAACTCGCGTCTGCATGAACCTATTTCTTGGTCCGTCGAGCCGGATATAAGTCGCGTATCGGTTAACCTTACAACTTAACTGTTAAGACCAGTATCCGTAATCATGAGAAACAGTTTCGCGAGTTTTGAGAAACGGCAATTAGAGTTGATCATCAGGTACCATGGACGAGTGCCTCAGCAGGAGACGTTTAGTCAAGGGCAGATTGTCTAGACTTGAGACGGTAGTAGTCAGTCACAGTAATAACCCAATTACACCTGTTGCAAGTTTGATGTACAAGAACAAGGCTGATTCGTTAGCCCAAGATTTGGAAGACGTACATAACGATATCGCAAGCACATGTACCGCAGAAGAGTTCAACACACATGAGATCGAGTACAATCAGCTCGTCACTCGTATGGAAGCTCTGGTTATATTTTTTAACACCCTCAATATTCAAGCACCTGCCGTTTCATCGTCAATTCAACCAACTGCAGACATCAAGTTACCAAAGTTGGAGTTGCCGTTGTTCGGAGGTAATTACATTGACTGGTTCCCCTTCGACGACCTTTTCACTGCAACCGTTCATAACAATACATCATTATCCTGAGCACAAAAGTTCCAGTATTTAAAAGCTGCCTTACGTGACGAAGCAGCTGTATAAGTTCAATCAATCCCAGTCACTGATGGTAACTACGCCGAAGCCTGGGATATTCTGCTTAACCGATTCAACAATACAAGAGAGATCATTAACGCTCACATCAGACGTTTGTTCAATCAATCAGGAGTTAAGGATGAATCAGCAACATCACTGAGACGTCTCATAGTTACCACAGCAGAGTGCATACGAGCTCTGAAGGTTTTACAAGAACCAGTACAATACTGGGCTGCACTATTACTCTACCTCATTGGTGAAAAGCTCGACCCGGAATCCAGACGCCAGTGGGAATTATCATTAAAGGCTACATTGAGACCTAAATATGAAGACTTAACATCGTTTTTGGAACAGAAGGCAAGAGCATTGGCTGCGTCGCAACCAACGTCAACCTCAGCAACCAAAATCGCCTCGTATCCCAAGAGAACTGCCGTCTCCCATTACGGATCAGTACGAGACAGCTCCTGTCCCTTTTGTACGGAAACACACGCCACATTCAAATGTTCCTTATTACTGAAGGCGTCTCCAGAAGATCGATGGCGCATGGTAAAACAACAAACGATTTGCTTCAACTGCCTAAGACCTGATCACTCTAGTTCCGAATGCAAGTCAGGAAAATGCCGGAAATGTAATGCTAAGCACAACACCCTCTTACATAGAGAGCTTCAAGAATCGAGATCGTCATCACAGAATTCTGCAAGGGATGCGGTTGTCTCGCATGTATCACGCCAAGCTAATAACGTACCACAAGTTATTCTACCTACAGCAATTATCCAAGTCATTGGAATTACCGGAGAATGCTGGCCTGTTCGAGCGCTGATAGACTCAGGCTCCCAAGCAAGTTTCATCTCGGAGCGCTTCATACAGAAGTTGCATCTCAAAAGAATCCATCAGAACACAGTCATCGGAGGAATTGGGGCTACGGGTCTCAGTCACTCCCGCGGAACAACCATACTGAACATACGCTCTAGCATAGACTCAACATTCAACATGATGGTTCAAGTTCTCATACTTCAACACGTCACCGAAAGACTGCCCAACATTTCATTTAATCCGCAACCATGGACTCACCTTAATGGCCTTCAACTGGCAGATCCGACATTTAATATACCTGGAGATATAGACGTGTTACTTGGAGCTGACGTTTACCTGGATGTGGTTCAAGACGGGAAACGCACTGTCCGACCTGGAATCCCTGGCGCATTTAACACTGTTTTTGGCTGGGTGGTCGCAGGAGCATTAGGAGCTAGACGTCTAACCACTCATACAAGCACAATCAAGGTACATTCCTGCCAACTCGACAACGAACTTGCTAGATTCTGGGAGTTAGAGGAAATAGGGCACAGAAGCATCCTTACATCGTCTGAAACCACTTGCGAAGGAATCTTTCGAAACACAATTAGTAGAGATCCGAAGGGGAGATACGTGGTGAAGTTGCCAATCAAGACCAATTCAGAAAAGTTGGGAGAATCTCGAGCTATTGCACTCCGTCGGTTCGAATACATCGAACGTCGGCTAAGAAACAAGCCAGAACTCTATGACAAGTACCGGAGTTTCATCAATGAATACATCTCCTTAAATCATATGGAGCTCGTTCCTACAAACCTCGTATCCACTGAAGATTCATACTATTTACCTCATCATTCAGTACTCAAGGAGTCAAGCTCCACAACAAAACTAAGAGTTGTCTTTGATGGATCAGCGAAGACTTCAAATGGAGTTTCCTTGAATGATATCCTGCTGGTGGGACCGAAATTGCAAGATGATCTCGTAAATCTCCTGATTCGATTCAGAAGCCATGCCGTAGCAGTAACTGCAGATATAGAGAAAATGTATCGTCAAATCTTAATCAAGCCTGAAGATACTCGTTATCAACGAACCCTTGGAGACAACAAAAGGAAGATCCAATACAAGATTATCGACTTCTGACAGTGACGTATGGAACAGCTTCTGCACCATATTTAGCCACTAAAGTCCTGCAACAACTGTCCAAGGATGTTAACTCCAAATATCCACTGGCGTCACAAGCATTATGCAAGGACTTTTATATGGACAACCTGTTATCTGGAGCTGATGACACTAGTTCGGCTTTCGAACTACAAAAAACAATTAATTCAAGCCACAAGCGAAGCGGGGTTTCCATTACGCAAATGGGCATCAAATGATCCAGCACTAGTGCAAGCAGTTCCATCAGAGTTGAGAGAGATTCCAGTTCCATTGAATATCGATAATGCCGAGGCAATACAAACGTTAGGACTTCAATGGACCCCAGCAGCCTATCATTTGCGGTTAAATCACCACGATCCAGAACCATTATTACAAAGCGCACCGTATTATATGACACAGTGAGGGTATTCGATCCATTAGGATTGTTGTCACCAGTAACAATCCGAGCAAAAATCCTCTTACAAGAAATGTGGCAGGTCAAAATAGACTGGGATCAGGAATTATCAGCGGATCTTATTCATAAATGGCAATCGTTTCGAGAGGATTTGATTGGAATTGAAGGACTACGTATAGAACGTTACATAAGTCAACCTAACTGTAATGGAGCAAGTTTACATGGATTTTGTGATGCCTCGGAAAAAGCCTTTGCTGCTGCTGTATATCTAAGAACGATGAACCAAGATGGTCGAACTGAAGTTAAATTAATCACAGCCAAGACGAAGGTTGCTCCGCTCAAACAAACTACACTACCAAGACTAGAACTTTGCGCTGCCGTTTTGCTCACAAGACTAATATCTCTAGTACAGAAGTCCTTGAGATGTACCGTACCTGAAGTTCATGGATGGAGCGGTAGTAAAATTGTTCTATCTTGGCTCGGATCACCTCCTCAGCGTTGGAAAACGTTTGTGGCCAACAGAGTCGCAGAAATTCAGAAATAACCAACCAACAATTCAATGGCATCACGTGTCTGGTCATAGCAACCCGGCCGACAGCGCATCACGGGGAATAAAGACGGAAGAACTGTTAAATCATCCATTATGGTGGAGTGGACCAAGCTTCCTGATGAATAAAACCACCCCACCGCCAAGTCTCTATATTGAAGAACCAAAGGAATGCAGTCTCGAAGAAAGAATGGTTCCAATAGTCGTTGCACAATGTAAAATTGATCAGAAGCTTCTATTCAACTACTCGTCGTTGACCACTCTGACCCAAGTAACAGCGTATATTCATCGCTTCATCTATAACACGCGAACTCTGAAAACATTGCGACAAATCGGACCCTTGACCAAGACTGAGAACGACAAGGCACTCAACTATTGGCTAAAGGCAGTTCAGCAAGATAGCTTTGGTGAAGAGATCCACCAGTTAAAGACGCATAAAACTCTTTCGTCCAAAAGCAAACTCTTATCACTAACTCCATTTCTCGACAAGGAAGGTGTATTGCGAGTTGGAGGACGACTACGCCACACAAATCTCTCGGCCGACCAAATCCATCCAGTTATAATTCCCCGCAAAAGCAGACTTACGGATCTTTTTATCACCCATGAACACATCAAAACTCTACATGGAGGCACTCAGTTAATCACTCCAGGCAAAATATTGGAAACTGGGAATTCGAGATGCAGTACGATATCATGTCCGAAGATGTCTCCGATGCGTCCGTCAAAAGGCCCAAACAATTAATCAACTCATGGGCGATCTACCCGCCTCTCGAGTAAACCCTGGACGTGCATTCAACAAATGTGGCGTCGATTACGCGGGTCCTTTTAATCTGAAAGTCATTAAAGGCCGAGGACTCAAATCATTCAAGGGATACATTGCCGTCTTTGCATGTTTTACCACCCGAGCCCTTCATCTAGAACTGTTCCGTGATATCTCGACGGCAGCATTTCTAGCGGCGTTCAAACGGTTCATCTCTCGCCGTGGAAAATGCTCTGATATATATAGCGACTGTGGGTCGAACTTCATCGGAGCCAATAGAGAACTCAAAGAATTCATGCAGTCCGTATCCAGTACCACGAGAAGCCAGACGTTATTAGGATGGATGAGTGATGAGGGCATAAACTGGCACTTTAATCCTCCTGCTGCGCCCCATTTCGGCGGGCTTTGGGAAGCGGGAGTCAAGTCGGTTAAATACCATTTGAAACGAGTCGTTGGAGAAACCAGATTAAACTTCGAAGAAATGCAAACACTCCTATGCCAAGTAGAAGCTTGCCTCAACTCCAGACCCCTATCACCAATGTCAGCGGACCCTACTGATCTAGCAGTCCTAACCCCAGGCCACTTTCTCATCGGAACGTCATTGACTGCTATTCCTGAACCAGATTTCACTGCAATTAAGGTCAACCGTTTATCCAGATGGCAATTGGGACAACAGATACTACAACACTTTTGGAGACGTTGGCAATCGGAATATCTATCACGGTTACAGCAAAGACCAAAATGGACCAAACCATCAAAAAATCTGCAGATAGGACAACTTGTTCTCATCAAGGAAAAACTACCTCCAATTAAGTGGAAAATGGCTCGAATTGTTCAAGTGCATCCTGGTACAGACAACCTGGTCCGAGTAGTCACCGTTAAAACAGCTGATAAGGAACTTAAACGTCCGGTCACAAAATTATGCCAATTACCATTAGATGAATAACCAATATATTAATTTCTGTTAAATTTAAAACTTAGTAGTTTAAGGTGACCGGAATAATCAGACGTAATTTATCTCTCTTACTGTAACGTTTTATTAGATGTTTTTAATAAGCTCAATGTTATCAATTTAACGTAGATCAAACTCTTACTTAAAATATTATTGGACTTATTTTTTATATTTAGCGAAGTGCTGTTTATTTATCTCAAATTTGGTATATAAGTTAATTCACATGCCTTAGAATCTTGTTCTTGTATATATTCTTGAATCATGACGGTTGCGTTATTACGTTAATAAACTATTAATTAAGTTTTAATTCGCTCAGCTTTCTTGAACTCGGAGCACGAACAAGAGTTGCATAGATTTTCGAAGGCTTCTTGTACCATTCTTGAGTGCGACGTGCAATATTGCATACCCTCTTAATTTTATATAACATTCAAATATTTTCCAAAAGTTCAATGTTTATTGAAAACTGAAATAGTTGAGAATGTGTCCGAGTCGGGAACAAGTCTGATAGAACAAAACTATAGTTGCATATATTTGCGAAGGCTTCTTAGACCATTCTTGAGCGCGACGTGCAATATATGTATCTATAACTGTATATCCTCTTAATTTTATGTAACATTTAAATATTTTCCAAAAGTTCAATGTTTATTGAAAACTGAAATAGTTGGGAATGTGTCCGAGTCGGGACCAACTCTGATAGAACAAAACTATATTTGCATAGATTTTCGAAGGCTTCTTGTACCATTCTTGAGTGCGACGTGCAATATTGCACACCCTCTTAATTTTATATAACATTCAAATAATTTCCAAAAGTTCAATGTTTATTGAAAACTGAAATAGTTGAGAATGTGTCCGAGTCGGGACCACCTCTGATACAATAAAACCAAAGTAGCATAGATTTTCCAAAGCATCTCAGACAATTTTTGAGCGCGACGTGCAATATATGCATCTGTAAATGTATATACACTTAATTTTATGTAACATTTAAATATTTTCCAAAAGTTCAAGGTACATTGAAAACTGAAATAGTTGAGAATGTGTCCGAGTCGGGATCACCTCTGATAGAACAAAACCAAAGTTGCATTTATAAAAGTTGTTATTGTAGACAAAGACGGGAAAGTGTAAAAGATAAGTGTAGAAAATTAACTTTCATTTTTGAAGACATGATTAAAACATCAATTCTTTTTGATGATTAGTTGTTTTTGAGGGGGGTGATTCTCCCCCGCACGAGTAAAAATTCCGACTTCGTTAGATTAAAAAAACTAATTCGGGGGTTAAAAACTATTTCGACGGAGGTATAACTAAGCTACAATCCCTAGTTTATTCAGTTCTCTCGTTTTCTACATAAAAAATTAATTTTGACTCATCAAGTTCAGAAGATATGAATCTGCGCCTCTGTACTTCGGAAGAAGACGATGCGCCAACAAACCCGGTAAGTTAAAAGGTTTAATGACAGATTGCAAGTGGGGATATTAAGCATGACACAAAATGGGTATTCAAGGTATACAATTAATGCAACGTATTCTCGTTACAAGTTTGAAACTATGTTCCATTTTACGCTTACAGTCTCCTCTGAAGAACTACATACTGTATAAAACTAATCGTTCTAATATTTTCGAAGGTGCAGAGGTATTTTTTGAGACGTCGAAAGGCTGCGGCCTCTTTCCCCAGCGGAAGTTCGACGGCCGCTTCACGCGGCGGACGTTCGAGGGCGGCTTCTCGCGGCGGAAGTTCGACGGCGGCTTCACGCGGCGGAAGTTCGACGGCGGCTTCACGCGGCGGAAGTTCGACGGCGGCTTCACGCGGCGGAAGTTCGACGGCGGCTTCACGCGGCGGAAGCTCGACGGCGGCTTCACGCGGCGGAAGCTCGACGGCGGCTTCACGCGGCGGAAGCTCGACGGCGGCTTCACGCGGCGGAAGCTCGACGGCGGCTTCACGCGGCGGAAGTTCGACGGCGGCTTCTAGGGACGAACGTTCGACGGCGGCTTCTAGGGACGGACGTTCGATGGCGGCTTCTAGGGACGGACGTTCGATGGCGGCTTCTAGGGGCGGACGTTCGACGGCGGCTTCTAGGGGCGGACGTTCTTCAACATATAAACGTTCAGATGGAGGCAAAAACTTAGACTTCACTATCTCAAACAGGGACCTGAAGGAATGGTTCAAGCCCTTTGGGCCGGTAAGTGAATACTTGTTTGTTAATAAACCTCTCTCGGCATGGTCAAATTTTCCACACTCCGATTCTCATATATATTTTTCTTTTCTTTAAACAGACACTTCTAATTAAGGGAAAAAAAGACGTTCCAGCTTGTAAAATTTTCTTTCAACGCGGAGAAAATGCTACAGCCGCCTATAATTATTTAACAAAACAAAACATACAAGGATATAAAGGCAAAAGACTGAATTTTCCCTTCTTTAATTATTTTTATTTAACTAACACATGTTTAAATCTAACAATATTAACCTAACATTTTAGTTTTGTGTATTACATGGGATACTGACCTCTTCGTGAACTGACCATCGTCGAATATTTATCTTTCATGCACCGGCATTCAGTGGCGCTACCAACTGTGCCACGATTCATCGTTGGACTAAATCTTGTTGGAGCTAAAAACTAACTGTAAAAATAGCCAGGGTATCTGAGCACGGACCTCCTTAGACAGGACTTCATTGGGTACTGATCCTACATGGGATCATACTAATCATCATCGAAGATTGAACTTTCAGACACTGTGCTACCAACTGCGCCATGATACACGATGTTAAACTCTGAGCTAGATTAGTTGTGAAATGAAACTAACGATCGAGCATAAAAGAACTACTCCGCACCCACGTGGGCTCGAATCCGGGCCTTCCAGGTGTGAAGCGGTTGAGAAAACCACTACAAAGCAGCTACATTTCCAAGTGGGCATCGTTTGACTAATTTTTATTTGAATTAAAGTTGACTATAAAAACAACTACGGTATTTGAGCACGGACTTCTTTAGACACGACTTCACCAAGTACTGACCTCTTCGGTTACTGAACATGTTTGAAGATTGATCTTTGGAAACTTTCTTAGAATTTGGTATTTTTATCTTTCTTTAAATATCTGTTTTTCCTCACTTGTTTTGGACAAGGCCTTGCGTTAGGAAAGTTTCTGAAAACCCAGTAAAGCAGGTGCAGCGGGTCGCCGGCCATGCTAGATTTTGTAAGCATGTTTGTCAAGAGAGAGAGAGTTCGTCTAGCTCGAGGTTTTCCCCTTAAGTGAAAGTGTTTTGCTCACCTGACCTTTGGGCTTGTCCAATGAAAGTGAGTCTTTAGGAGTTATTGTTGAAATAACGGGTATAGGAATCTCTTCGTGTGGAGGGTATTTTTGTATCACTCTCGCTTTAGCTGTTACTCGGCGTAGTTCGCTACCCAAAATAAACCCTTTTTATTCAGTCTAATTTTTAACATGTAATTTAATTGAATTTTTTAACATTAAAACTTCACTTGTTATTCAAATCTCAAGTTGAACTAGTTGCGATGTTTTTTATTCCCATATAATTAACAAATAATATAACGCGAAGGAGAAGTTATGACATGATCTTTTATGCACCGGCATTCAATGGCGCTACCAACTGCGCCATGATACACGAAGCTGAACTCTCTTTGAGCTAATTTAGTTGTGAATTTAAACTAAACAGTATAAAAAATTACTCCGCGCCATCGTGGTCTCGAACCCGGGCCTTCCTGAAGTTTCTGGTGTGAAGCGGACCAGGTAACCACTATACAGTTGCTACATATATAAGTGGGCATCGTTTGACTTAAAGTAATTTGAATTAAACTCTAACTGTTAAAAAGTAATGTTCGGTATCTGAGCACGTACTTCATTGGACCTGACTTAATCAGGTAATGATCCCACATTGGACACTGACCATCTTTGAAGATTGATCTTTCAGGCACCGGCAGTTGCTCTACCAACTGCGCCATAATACGCGATGTTGAACTCTCTTTTAGCTAATTTATTCTGAATTGCAAATAACGAGCATAAAGTAACTACTCCGCACCCACGTGGTCTCGAACCCGGGCCTTGCTGCTGTGAAGCGGACTAGATAACCACTCCATATATAAGTGGGCATCGTTTGACTAAATGTAATTTGAATTAAAAACTAACTGTTAAAAAGTAACTTCGGTATCTGAGCACGAAGTTCATTGCACACGACTTCATCGGGTAATGATCCCGCATTGGATACTGACCATTCTCGAATATTGATCTTTCAGACACCGTCATTCAGTGGCGCTACCAACTGCGCCATGAGACACGATGTTAAACTCTCTTTTAGCTAATTTAGTTGAACAAACTCTTAGTTGAAGCCCTAAAAAGGGTACAGGGTGATTCTAAAATGGTGGTATAACCGAACTACGGCGGGTTCTATGAGCGATTTTAAGTCGGAAATGTTCTATGGCATTTTGTCATCCAGGCCACCGTTTAAAAGTTATGATAAGAATCATTTACGGATGACCCCTTAAAATTAATTAAATTCGAAAACAAAAGCGCGCCAACATTTAAAAATTTTGTAATGGCACGTGCAGCCTTTTACTGTGCTAAAGTCTCGTGACTACGATCTTCCCAACAATTCTTAAGCCTAATTTCAAATTAGATTTTGAACAGCGCAGACGGTGAACGAAACCAACCCGCTTTTTTAAAAACCAATTTTTAGTTAAACGCTTTTTGAGCCTAGAACGACTGATGGATAAGAATCCGCGAGAGACCACTTCGCCCTCGCCTAGGAAATGCTTTGGTTCATTCTTAGCTTCCTGCATTACTTCTGATTGCCGCGGTTACATTACTGGAACCATATGAGACTGCTGTATTGCGCCCGATGGACAGAGAGTAAAAAGCGATTCGAGGGCGCTGGTATGGCCCTCCACTAATTACAACGCTTAATCAAAAACTAAACTGATAATAGCCACTTGTCGTCAAGGTCGTTGGGATGCTACTTTTACTCTTGGATTCACCACAGAAAAACATTGGCGGGTTATTACGTCCACTCTTCATAAACTTTCCAAATTCATAAACATTTCCAAATTACCGCCAAAGTTGAAAGAAAACCACTACAATTTGAACTCTTGCGCGTTTTGCAGCTTTAATACCCTTCCAAATTCCAACTGACTTTACAGTTAGTTGCAATCCGGCCACGAAAGCAAACAAAAGCCAGCGATTCATCAAGTTTTGAGAATCGAATTTGAGAACATCTAGTCAGACTCTCATTCCATGAGGCAAAACACGCTACACCGCCAAAAACTGACATTTAGTTGATTTCTTAATTTGGCTTCTGACTTTACAATTTTTACGTTACATTGCAGTAGAGCCCATGTGTTCCATAACTTCTTACTCCATTGACGATCTAATTGTTAAAATTAAGTTTTGATCCGCTTTAAACAATTTTGCTTGAAAAGTTCACTTCTTTTTGCGATTCTCAGAACATTAAACCTTTGTTGATTGTTTGTTAAGTTTTTCTCAATCCAGCAAGAATCTTCCCATTTGGTCCTTTGTTATTAAATTTTCAATGCATTTCCCCATTGAGTTAGGTTTTTCTCAATTCGGCATGAATCTTCCCATTTGAACCCATTTTCAAGCTTACATTGGTGGAGGACTTCTATATGGAGTTCACGTGGAAGTAAATCGCGAGCGCGATTACTAAACACGTGAGTCCCCTTAAAAAATGTATTCAACCCGCTGGGCTTTTGATTAATTTAATTAATTTTAAGGGGTCATCCGTAAATGATTCTTATCATAACTTTTAAACGGTGGCCTGGATGACAAAATGCCATAGAACATTCTCGACTTAAAATCGCTCATAGAACCCGCAGTAGTTCGGTTATACCACCATTTTAGAATCACCCTATATAACAAATTTGGATATAGATAAGTTTTAAATTACATTTTCTCGGATAGTTTCGATCCATAAAGGCTAAGCTAGACTGTATATATATATAGGGAAATAATTGGAAATTAGCTACCGCATTTAAACTGGGAACTCACTCGCGTATCGTAATCGCGTGAATCGTGCAAAGTAGTTTATGTATTCTGGATATATATTTTCTTTTCAATTTTCAGATAAGACGTTTATTTTCTCTTACGATCGGAATTGTTAATTTCATGGCGGTGGCCAGAGCTCGCCCCCGAATTATTTTTATAAAACATAAAGAAACAGCTTCTTTCTCGATTATTTTCCTCCCTCACACAAAAAGAAAAAGGAAATTGCATTAATCATTTTTAATGATTTAAGAACATCACGACTTGTATAAGTACGGCCTCTATATCTCTTCTTAAACAATTTAGGTAATCATGACTCGAAATAAAGTTAATGCTGTTTCGAAGGTAACAAAGTCATTATTAGATCAAAACGGGGGCTAAGTGAGCGTTTGAACAAAATTCCAAAAATAATATTTAAATAAATATTAGATTATCTGGCACAATGGTTAATTCATGTGACTTCTCTCCTGCCATAGATAGCTATGCCTAAATGCTCATACATTTCTATAATGAACTTTACCACCGCCTTGTTAACTAATTCTTTCCATTTTTCTCCCTTTAAAAAGCTTTTAAAGCTAGGAGATTTACGCATATTGAATACTTTGGTTTGGAAATATGCCTAACTAAAAAATTAAATTTTCAGTGATCTGGCGAGGAAAATACTTCTTCCACCCCACCGCTAGATACGCCACTGCCGAAAAGCTGAGATTAAAATATTCAAGGCGAGGGCTCTTAGTTTTGACTCCTCTTTATATCCTCTTTGGTGTTTTGCAGCTTACAGCAGAAAACAAGACGACCCCGGCCAGATTAGAGCCCCATCGTTTGTAAGGCTCCAGCAATCAAGAACGTTTTATTTGACCCCAAAAGATACAAGTTCAGAAGTATCCGACCTCACAAATAAGAGGGCTTCGCCCCCATCCTCAACTATTGAGACACATTTGAATTAACCACCAAAGCTACCGAACGAGAACCAAACACACGAGGAGCGCAGTAGGAAACAGGGAAAATCGTTATCTATTTAATTAGCGCATAAATAAAAAGAATATAAATATAAAAACCTAAAAGAAAAAAAAATCAGAAGTGTCCGACCCCGAAATTTAGAGTTATCCCTTCTCTCAGCCCATGTCCTGAGCTAGGAGACATTCGCTGGATGGGTAAAAATATTTTTTTTCCAATAGATGAAGCTCGTTAGGAAAATTAAGAAGGCGGGAAAAATCAAAAACAAGCTAAGCCTTTTTACCATGTAGTTTTAAAAAAATTTAGAGGTTATTAATGGTTATTTTAAGAATGAAATTCACAACTTTCAATTTAATGAAGTTTGGTGGGTTATTTAAGACTTCCTCGATCGTGGTCACTTATAAGTGCACGTTGTAGATACAAGTTCAGAAGTATCCGATCCCATAGATACAAGTTCAGAAATATCCGACCCCAAAGATACAAGTTCAGAAGTATCCGACCCCAAAGATACAAGTTCAGAAGTATCCGACCCCAAAGATACAAGTTCAGAAGTATCCGACCCCAAAGATACAAATTCAGAAGTATCCGACCCCAAAGATACAAGTTCAGAAGTATCCGACCCCAAGGATACAAGTTCAGAAGTATCCGACCCCAAGGATACAAGTTCAGAAGAATCCGACCCCAAAGATACAAATTCAGAAGTATCCGACCCCAAAGATACAAATTCAGAAATATCCGACCCCAAAGATACAAATTCAGAAATATCCGACCCCAAAGATACAAATTCAGAAGTATCCGACCCCAAAGATACAAGTTCATTTTAGGAATAAAATTCGCCACTTTCATTTTAATTAATGAAGTCTGGTGGAGTATACGACCCCAAAGATACGATAATGCTAACAACCCCAAACATACAAATTCATAAGTTTGATCGTATTCTACGATGTGGCTAAAAACAGACTTCCATGGATTAAAAAACTACTTCATCAGGTTAAAAAAATCACATCGGCTGGTGTATAAGTAAGCTGCAAGCATTCACTAGTTTATTCAGTTCTCTCGTTTCCTATACACGAAATGACTTTTTCATTCAGTAGTTCAGAGTCTGATGATTTCCAACTTTACCTCAGCACTTCTAGTGAAGATGAGCCAACAAATGTGGTAAGTTAAAAGGAGGTTTAATGACAGATTGCAAGTGGGGACATTAAGCATGACACGAAATGGGCAGCGTATTCTTGGTTTAAGTTTGAAACTATGTTCCATTTTACGCTTACAGTCTCCTCTGAAGAACTACATACTGTATAAAACTAATCGTTCTAATATTTTCGAAGGTGCAGAGGTATTTTTTGAGACGTCGAAAGGCTGCGGCCTCTTTCCCCAGCGGAAGTTCGACGGCCGCTTCACGCGGCGGAAGAATGACGGTGGCCCAGGCAACCCGCAGGAGAATGACGGTGGCCCAGGCAACCCGCGGGAGAATGACGGAGGCCCAGGCAACCCGCGGGAGAATGACGGTGGCCCAGGCAACCCGCGGGAGAATGACGGAGGCCCAGGCAACCCGCGGGAGAATGACGGTGGCCCAGGCAACCCGCGGGAGAATGACGGTGGCCCAGGCAACCCGCGGGAGAATGACGGTGGCCCAGGCAACCCGCGGGAGAATGACGGTGGCCCAGGCAACCCGCGGGAGAATGACGGTGGCCCAGGCAACCCGCGGGGGAATGACGGTGGCCCAGGCAACCCGCGGGAGAATGACGGTGGCCCAGGCAACCCGCGGGAGAATGACGGTGGCCCAGGCAACCCGCGGGAGAATGACGGTGGCCCAGGCAAGACGCGGGAGAATGACGGTGGCCCAGGCAAGACGCGGGAGACCAACGGTGGCCCAGGCAAGACGCGGGAGAATAACGGTGGCCCAGGCAAGACGCGGGAGAATAACGGTGGCCCAGGCAACCCGCGGGAGAATGACGGTGGCCCAGGCACACCGCGGAAGACTACATAATGACAAACACAGAACTGGTTGAAGCCCTTCGGACGGGTAAGTGAATATTAGTTTTTTAATAAACCTCCCCAGAATCTCTCTGGGCGTGGTTACCGTAGATGTAAAATTTCAACACTCCGATTCTCATATTTTTTCATTTTTTTAACAGGTGATTAAAATTTAAAGAAAGAGGGACGTGCCGTCATGCAGAGTTTTTTCCGATCCCTACGCAACGCAAGGGTCGCTTTACATCATTTTAGAAAACAAAGAATTGTTGGCTATCAAGGCAAAACAACAACAATTTCCCTTCTGTAATTCTTTTTACTTAAATGAGACTTAATGTTAATTGATTTAACAATATTTACAATTATTACATTTTAGTTTTTGTGGATTTTACTTTAGTTTGTCAAATAATAATGTAAATGAATTGAAATTTTTGTTTTAATATTAAAGTTTCTCTTCTATCTTTAAAACACGCAAATCCTAAATGATGAATATAATTAGTAAACTTGATCCCTTAGTTACGTATTAAACTCGCTAAACGAACTTGTTAGACACTTAATATAATTAAAATTCGGAGCCCTTCTCAATAGGAACATTGGCCACGAACGGTACATCCACGAAGTCCGTAATTTAATAATTATTTTTACTAAAAGTTCTTTAAATTTTGTTTTCAAAAAGTCTTATTTAAGAACTTGGATAAGTAGCATTGGAATGTCCACTTTTTGTTATTCCAAGGGATGTTTTAATCTTGAAATAATATTTAAAATAAAGCGATTACTCAAAACATAAAACGATTACTTTTATTTCAGAGAGAATTTCAAGTTGATAATCTACTTGTATCAAAGTTAACCCTATGGGCACCTTTACCGTAGCTCCTAACTTTAAACCTTGGTTCAAACTGCGGATAAAAATTTAACTAGCCTCTATTAGTTTAGTCACCAAAAATACAAATAGCGATCGCTTCCAGTTTAAAAAAAATCGCTTTGATAGAATAAATTCATTTTCATTGAAATTACGATGTAATGAATAATTTTTGCAATATCACGTCGGCAAGCTATTATGGGGTTATAAAAATTAGAGGTCATGGGGTAAAGGTGTACAGTTCAACAGGTTTTTCCCACAAGTACATACAGTGTCAATGCATGAAAAGGTACGGTAATAAAAGTGTTTTATTATATTTTTCAACGGGTAAATCACGTCGGAAATCCATTTATGGCCAGCCCCTCTTCTTTATACGTAGTTTTCAGACTAAGAAGATTCATCCAATTTACACAAGGAGGCCTCACTCCCTGGTGTAGTCAAAAGCCAGGCCTCCTTGTGTAAATTGTATGAATCCTCCAAGGCAGACAAACCAATGATTGAGATAAATGCGTAATTAACAACGCTTAGAGGTAGTACATCTTCAACCAGAGGCATTCCGGCCGGGTGTTAAACGGATGATAAAACCACTACACCACTGATACTGCACTATGCTAACAACTGCGCTATGATACACAGTGTTGAACCTTCTTTGAGCTAATTTAGTTGTGAATTTAAACTAACGAGCTTAAAAGAACTTCTCCGCACCCACGGGGTCTCGAACCCAGGCCCTTCCGGGTGTGAAGCGCATGAGATAACCACTACACAGCTGAAACATATACAAGTGTGCATCGTTTGACTAAACCTTACTTGAATTGTTTTTGATGCCGGTTACTGAACGCAGCCATCATATCCCCGAGTTTAACAGGGTTTTTTTCGCCATGGAGAAATAAGAACACGAGTGTTTTTTTCAAAAATGAAGCAATCCCTATCAGAGCAAACTTTCTCAAAGCTCACAAATTTCGCTGAATTTCACGAAAAATTCGAATTTTAACTGAGGTTTTTTTTTGTGAACTATTTATTTTCTTAATTTTCCAGGCTTGTATGAACCCTGGACTAATACCCACTACACCATAGTTACATACACACGTGCGGATCGTTTGACTAAATCAAATTTGAAATAAAAACCAAAAAAAAAACCAAAAA
Organism: Phalangium opilio; assembly: GCA_019434445.1. NCBI lineage: Eukaryota > Metazoa > Arthropoda > Arachnida > Opiliones > Phalangiidae > Phalangium > Phalangium opilio. The sequence goes on along the minus strand of JAEQBA010004495.1, from coordinate 25,021 downwards.
ACCTCGATTTGAGTAAGAACTTCTCTAAGGGCGACCTCATTGGGGTACTGATCCTTGCAACGTGCCTTAGACGCACTGTGGATAAGGAAGATTGAATCTTTGTGGCAGAGGTTCTAGCTAACTGAACGGAGTGCAATGTGGTTCTACCGTACTGAAGATAAACAATCGTGACTTTTTTTCCTTTCCAAATTTCTAATCCCTCTGAAGGAAATCCTGCATTGTTTACCTTCATTTCGCTAAAACTGCGCTGCGTGGCCTGCAGTTAGCTAGAAACCCTTAGAACCTTTGCCCCATCCGAAAATGTGCACGGTCGCCCATCCGTCACGATGGTCAAGACTAAACAGTGACTTCTCTCCCGACGTTGAGGATCCATAGCTATGCCTAAACCCCCACACGAATTTCTATTCCTATATCGAAATTTACAACCGCCATGTTAACTACTTCTTTCCATTTTTCTCACTTAAAAAAACTTTTAAAAATTAGGAGATATACGCATATTGAATACTTTGGTTTGGAAATATGCCTAACTAATGATCTGGCGAGCAAAATTCAGCTCCCACCCACCCCTAGATACGCCACTGTCGAGATTAAAATATTCAAGGTGAGGGCTCTTAGTTTCGACTCCTTCTCTTTATATCCTCTTTGGTGTTTAGCAGCTTACAGCAGAAAAAAACCGACTTCAATGGATTAAAAAACCAATTCATCAGGTTAAAAAACTACTTCGGCGGGTGTATTAGTAAACTGCAATCCCTATTTTCTTCAGTTCACGACCTGGATCTAGGCTAATCAGCATGAATTCTTCTACCAGTTCGGCGGCAGTGACAGCACCGGCCAAGTACCCAGCAGCCGTAAGAATGAAGAATTTAGATTATACCATCAGAAATATACAAGTTAAAAGATGGTTTAAGCCTTATGGCAAAGTAAGTGAATAATTGACAGTAAATAAACCTCCCCAGAATCTCTCCATCGTGGTTTCCGTAGATATATAATTTCAACTCTCTGATTCTCATATATATATATATATATATTTTGTTCCTTAAACAGGTACTTAAAATTAAGAGAAAACGGGACATACCCGTATGTACTTTGTTATTACTATTGAGGCAAAAAGCTGTGGTCTCCGTTGGCCACTTAAATGAGCAAAGAATCGCAGGCCACAAGGGGAAAACGACAACGTTTTGAGTTTTACAGTTATTTGATTTATTTTTGTTTAGTTTTTCGTTTAAGTTTCAATAATTTTTTTGTTCTTTTATCGTTTTAAATTACAATGATACCTTGAAAATTAACCGCTTTAAATAATTTGCTTTTGTTTTATATTATCTAAGTTTCTCGTCCATTTTAAAACACACAAATACTGAAAATAATTTTGACCAATAAAATGCTGAATATAATTAGTCGATCTGATCTCTAATAGTCCTATTTAAATGATCAAAGAATCGTAGGCCACGAGGGGAAGACGACCAGGTTTTCCCTATTGTGAAATCTCTATTTAATTTTACAGTTATTTGCGTTATTAGTTTGTTCCGATTTTTAATTTTCAATAATTTTGTGTTTAAAATTTTCGTTTCAAAAAGTTCTATTTAAAAGAATTTACATAACTTAAATTGGAATAACCAATCTTTGTGACTCCAGACAATGTTTTATAAAATATCAATTTAAATAAAACGATTACTAAAAACCGAAAACACCTATTCCTCTTTCCTGTTGATAAATCTACTTTTATCAAAGTTAACCCTATGGGCACCTTAACCCTAGTACATACATATTAGCTCCTAACTTTAAACCCTGGTTGAAACTGCGGATAAAAATTTAACAGTCTCTAATAGAGTTTAGTCAACCGAAATACAAATATTGATCGCTTTATTAAATTTACTGTCGCGTGCCAGTGAAAGATTTAGCCTATAGCGTTGGCCTTTTGGCTCCCTCCCTTGCATTTTGTACGTCTTTTCCATACATACACGCCTTTTTCTGGGGGACGCGATACTGTTCTGTCCACATCGTATTATTAATACCACAATTTACCAGGTTTCGGGACGCCGATTTCCTGTACATACGTTCAACCTTTTGTCCGCGATATATAGGGTAATACGGGAATTGAAAAGGTGTTCGATATAAAATCCGTATGATTAAGCTTTGACTGCATTAACATGGTCATCGCGAACAAGTAACGATGGAAAAGGGGGGAGGGTGTTAACGATTTTAGGCTATATTCCCATATAATGATGAAATGCAATTAAAACATATAACAATTTTCCATTCCGTATCGTGGGAGTTTTAAAACCGCGAAAAAGCGTTTCAGGAATACTTAAATTGAACGAGGGGCTCGATTATAAAATATCTTCACTTAAAACTATTAAAAAAACCCTAGAAATACGGACCGGTTCCCGTATAGAGCGCCTCAAAGTAAACGCGGATGTCATTCAATAGAGCAATCGAATAACGGTAATGATATTTATAATACACATATATAAATCAGTCGATGGGTCATTTTAGGGATATCTCAAAATAAATATAACGATAGAGAGGTTAAGAATCTAAACATTGATGTTCATGGCTACGTATAAGCCTCTTTAATGTAACTAAAGGGGAAAGACACGGGGGCAAAACCTTTCCTTCCATCTCGCGTTTTGGCGTCTGCGCTCTTTGAGAGTTGTCTACCCCCTTTTCCCATCGAAGAGGCGGGTTATATTACCCCTAAGAACCTAGTCGACTTTGCTGAACCTCTCTAACGAACCCAGGATTTTTAGACAGGACAAATATTGGGGCCAATTCTGTAACTTTTTAAAATTTTATCGTAAACGATAAGTTATCACTTTATCGGGCGAAACCTTATCGATCGAACGATAAATCCGTATTCTCTTACTTTTTAGCGTTACATGCGAAAAGGATCTTTACGATAACTCGACGATACGATAAATAAATGGAAAACGGTAAAAAAGTGTTTGGTCACGTGATTTATTTTAGTAGCCAATCCCAAAGCTTCCGAGGAAAGCAGACGATTTTTTGTTTATAAAAGCGCGGGAATTTCTTAGAAAGATATTTGTTCAAGTTGTTGTTGGTGACCATAAATTGACTTGCGACAAAATATCAATTCATTTCTGTTCAAAATGAGTAAGCAAAGTAGATCGGGTAGAGTTACGGGTAAGCAACGGGAAATAATGGTCGGAATGCTAGAGGCAAATCCGGAGCTCATAAGCGGGAGACTTAGTTGCTTTTTCACTAAAGAGCGCTCAGATCTTCTATGGGAAGAATTGGCGGAGAACCTCAACAAGGAAGGACCCCCAATTAAAAATGTGGCTGCCTGGAAAAGGGTTAGCGAAATTTTTAGATTACGCTCAAGTCTCAAATATCTCTGAATTAGAAACAACAAACCAAAACTAAGCATTTAGTTTAACTCTTTGAATTTTATGATTATTACTCATATTTGTTTCTTTAACCATGAAAATAATTGTGTTAAGATAGTTATTCAAAGTGTGTTGGTAGGTTAGGTCAATGTAGAATCTATATAACACAAGAGATCAAGCTTGTTCCTCGTACAGTTCTCTAGCCAACTACATTTAAACCCAATTTTTAAGTCTTTGGCTGATTGGAAGACCAGCATCATTGGAAAAGCGGCCGATTTAGTAAAAGAGCAGAAGAAGACTGGCGGTGGTGAAATTGATGAGAGGGTACTAAATCGCAGTTTGAAAGAAATTGAGGGGCGTTTGAATTTCAATTGAATTTAACATTCGGCATAATCGTTTCCATAATACTGATATAAACTGAGGCCCATTGTCCGATAGTAAGGCTGTCATCATACCTTGACGTGAAACACACTGTAGTAAGATATTACACAGTATAGGAGCGGTAACACTTCGTGCCGGAAATATCTCTACGTACTTGGAAAATTAATCTACCATTACCACAAGGAACCTGTTCTGGGATTTCGTTACCAGTAATGGACCCATAATATCAATCCTTACCAAATCCCCGGGATGTATTTTTGAGAAGGAATAATTAACCCTGATCTCTTCGTATTCTTGCTCTTATAGCGTTGACAAATTTCGCAACCCCGGACATAATCCTGAACCAGGGAATACAACTTAGCATGGAAGCATTTAGCTTGCACCCATTTATAAGTAGCGGTGCGACCTCTTTGACCCGATAGCGGGTGGTCATGATAGGCTTGACATATCCGTGGCACTATCGCGGTTGGAATAACTACCTTTTCCGGCTTAAAACCCTGGGCTTTCCGGTATAACATATCATCTTTTATTATATATAATTTTCATAAATGTTAAACTTTTCCGAAGCCATAGTAAAATATTAATAAAATAGTGTTAAAAAGAGGAGAGAACTTATGGCAGTTAAATAACGGTACTTTAATAGGGTAAAATTGCCTACTAAAATTACATTGAGATGAGAGCTTTCGGCTCGTGAGCCTTCATCAGTCATACAAAAAATCTTAAACACGTGACACTTACGAGGTGACCTCGGATTTAAAAATTTTATCACGCCCTCTCCTGAATAAAATGTTTGTCGTCTATGACTCCCCAATATTTTGCTTCAGCACAACCTTGATTTAAATTTAATTTTCCTGATTTTTTAATAAATATACCTTCAGTAAATTTTCTTTTTCGCCAGTGTTTTTCCCGATACAGAATTTTTGATGTTTAAAATCAATTACGAGACCTTTAGCCTTCCAAACATGAACCGCTATGCCACTTTCTTTATTGTTATTTTTAATACATTGCTTATGCCCTGAGAACCTATTTTTTAACGTTTGTTGTGTTTCACCAACATACGTTTCGCCGCATGTTTCACACTTAACTTGGTAAACTACGCAGCGATTATCCAATAGGTTAATATCTCTTTTAGGCCTATTTTTAACTAAGTGATTGTTTAAATTTTGTCCACCTATATTTAATAATTTAACGTTGAATTTATTTTTCACTAATTCCCCTAATGTATGGGAGCGCTAAGCATGGTTCAGAGTCTCTAGGTCTATTGTTATCGTCGTTAACAATGTTATTTTTAAAAATTGAATCATTTAAACCATTTGGGTAACTACTATTAATTAACTGATTTATAACGATGGCTTTATCAATCTCAGGTTCGTCGGAGATATTTTCTAACGGTGTTTTAAGCTTTTTACTATACCTAACTTTACATTTTTTCTGTGGCAGGAATTGTAATCTAGAAATTTATTACGGTGAGTGGGTTTTTGAAAAAGAGTACATTTTAAACTATTGTTATTATCTAATCTTTCGGTCATTATGTCTAGAAAGGGTAAACTGCCATTATTTTCTAATTCAATTGTAAATTTAATAGAATTATCTAAACTATTCACTAAATCTAATAACAAATTTGTATTGTTTCTTACATTTTTTAAAATGACAAAAATGTCATCGACGAACCTTACCCAAAATTTAATGTTTCTTGCCATTCTTTTGTGGCTAAATAGTTTTTCTTCAATGAACTCCATATATAAATTAGCTAAGACACTCGAAAGTGGATTACTCATATCTAAACCCTTTGTTTGTACAAAGAATTGATCTTTAAAGCTAAAATATGTATTTTCTACACAAATTCGGCTAAGTTCTACGATTGAATCAATGGTTAAATCTGTTCTGTTTTTTAAGGCGGGGTCCTTTACTAATTTACATCTTAAAACATCAATCAAGAGTATTCCGAAAAGTAACTTCGCAGTAGTTTCTCTGTTCGCGGTGGGGGTAAATCACGAAAAACGCCATGTTAATCTCCATAGGAAAAATAGTAAAAGCATGTGAATTTTGCTTTAACCTTACAAAAGGGTGTCAAGTCATATCTACAAGGGCCTACCGGCCCTGTAGAATTTTCTTTACTTTTAATTGTTGTTCAAGGCAAGTTTGGCAAGAAGTGTGGCCACATATTAAAGATAAAGGATCTTTATTCATAACTATATTTCATACTGAGCACTGAAAGTGTTCTATCACTTTTTCAATAAATTTTTACACAATGTATAAGTATGATAAAACCGAGGCATTGGGCTAAAATACGGCCGGAAGTCATTCGAAAGGCACTTGCGACAATGCAAGCATTCATAAATTTTCTTTTCTTTTAATTGCTGTTTAAGGCGGGATATGCAAAAACTGTGGCCACATGTTAGTCTTACCGAATCAGTCACAAATTTATGACAAATTGGGCAGGTGAACTGTTCAATTTCTTAAAATACGGCCGGAAGTCGTTCGAAAGGCACTCGCGACAATGCACGCTTTCATAAATTTTCTTTACTTTTAATTGTTGTACAAGGCAAGTTAAGTAAGAAGTGTGGCCACATATTAAAGATAAAAGATCTTTATTCATATCTATATTACATACAGAGCACTGAAATTGTTCCATGACTTTTTCAATAAATTTTTAAACAATGTATACCAATCTGAACTATACAATTGAGGACAATGGTAAGGCACAACATCTTTCATCGCTAACAATTACCGAGCAAGATGTCATGATTGCCATAGGAAAACTAAAATCAAGAACGACATCCGGCCATGACGGTATCCCAAACTTTATAATTAAGGGATGTAAACAACTACTATGTGGACTGCTCGCACAGATATTTAATACATCCATAAAACATGGAACATTCCCGGCGGAGTGGAAAACAGCTCTCGTGTCACCCATTTTTAAAAACAGCTACACAGGTGACCCTCGCAATTACCGACCCGTATCAATACTTTGCTCGGTAGCATTAGTCTTCGACTACATCATGCAGGGATATAAATGGTTCTCCCCCAATATTAACGACTCCCAGCACGGCTTCGTGATAGGCCGCTCGGTCGACACAAATCATTTATCGTTTTTAAACTTTGTCAAACCGAGAGTGAAATCAGGAGGGCAAGTGGACGTAATTTACATGGACTTATCCAAGGCCTTCGACAGAGTATCCCATCATGTCTTACTAAAAAAGCTTGCCTCCTTCGGGGTGGCTGGATCTTTGCTTAAATGGTTTCAGAGCTACCTGAAAGATAGGAAAAATGTAATGAAATGCAACAATGAAATTTCCGGGGTATCATTCGACGTCCAATGCGGGGTACCCCAGGAATCCTCTTTGGGACCCCTACTTTTCAACATATACGTAGCTGACCTCCCAAGTTATCTACCCAACACCACGCTTTTACAATTCGCTGACGACCACAAAGCGGCAAATAATTTCGTTACCTTAGAGGATTGTGAGTCGCTCCAAAAGGATATAAATAGCCTGCAGTGTTGGTGCAACAACAATAATATTCCCATCAATGAAGCCAAAACCAAAGTTATGACTTACACACGGAAATGGGCACCGATATTGTATAATTACACAATCAACAACAAACCACTGGAAAAAGTGACGAACATTTATGATCTGGGCCTCGTTTTTGATTCCAAGCTTTTATACCAAGATCATATAATCTATGCCTCGCTTAGAGCTCGTAGGACACTAGGGGGAGCCCTAAGTATATCTAGGAAACTAGGCTCCATATCGTGTTTTATGAAGCTCTATCAGACAATTACAAAACCTACTCTACTCTTTAGGTCACTGAGTTACTGCCAAGCAAGTCACACACAATTAGAAAAACTTGAGGCAGTTCAAAGGAAATTCATTTATTACTATAAAACGTATTTTACGAATTTGAAAACCTACCTTTACGATCAGTTATTAAGATCTATCCATTTGGAGCGTCTTACTACAGTTTTCTAGAAGTTGGACTGTGCGACCTTACTTTCGGTAATACACTTTAACTTCCGAAATAGAAATAATGGCCAACTCCCCTAGCCCGAATGATGAAAAACTTTAACGACCATGGATCACGAATAGACATTTTTAATAGAAAATTAAAACTCCGTCACCTAAGTGTATAATCCCTGTGACATTATTGTTTATTTTTATTTTTATGTTTTATTTATGATGCGTATCTAATTCAGTACTAAACTAATTTAAGCGGTGCACTACCTAGAAGGTACTACTTTGTATTGTTGTAATGCACAATAAATCATATTTCAATTCAATTCAATTCAATCTCGAATTTATAAACGTTCTCGATGTCAATTGCGCAATAAGCCAATGAATGCGCCGTACGACATTCGACATTAGGAGGGAAAATCGTTATTGCTTGATCGCAAACTGACATACGATAATGACAATGTACTTGCTTTTTGGCGAGATAGAGGGTCATGAGAGTGAGACAAGATGGCGAGGAATCAACCCCCATTTTAGGGTTTCTAACCATCTTTTTTACGACGAAAGGGTCCATAGCATAGGTACGTCGAATACCGTCATACTGCTCTGCTTAGACATGATCATAGTCATAACCCTATTTCCCTCTCTATTGTTTCATAAGACGATTTCATATGAAATGACAACCTTTTATTTATTTGCGGAAGCTAAGCACCGCCAAAGGCGCATAGATAACATGAAAGTGAAGAACATTATTCCCTTCCTGCCTTTTTCAACGGTATTCGTGTAAAATTAGAAGACACAAAGGGGTGATTGGTGAGCCTCGTTTTCAACTACCAATCGAATCAGAGACAGATTAGCTCATCGTTATTGTCACGTGACAAGCGGAAAGTAGTTCGCGATGATAGCGCTCCTGGGGATAGTGGGGAATACTATTGAAAAATCGGCTGCTCAACTGAGCTTAACGGTTGTTTTTCTTTAGAACTCTTTCGGTTAAATCTTTAAACTGAATTTTAATATTGTTCCCAAGACTTCGTTTTTTTTATTGAAATGCCTCGAAAGAACACAGTAGAACAGTTAGCGCTTTTAGCGCAGAACCCGAAAAACCAAACTACCCAATATAATTTTTACACTAAAGTTGGCCACAATGTTGGTTTACAAACAATGGATTTGGAATTATCCGAAGCTAAACCAAAATGTTATGATGTGTCAGTCCAGTTTGCACTATAGCAATGAAATCTAATATTAGCGTGGGAACTGAAAAACGCGTGTATAACGATATCAGAAATCAAACTGAATTACTCGGTTCTGATGTAAATAGTGTTGGAACTCAAACAGAAAAGTATGTATTTCACCTTTACGTTTCCCGTCTTTACCCAGTACGAAAAAGTCATCCTTTTCGTAGATTTCTAAAATGTTTGCTACATTCAAATCTGACATTCTGACAAGACTGTGACGAGGCCACTCTAAAAAATTACTTCTTTCCCGCCCTTGGAAACTCAGTTTTTCCTTTTTGAAAATCGTTATTGCTTGGTCGCAAATTGACATACGATAATGACAATGTACTTGCTTTTTGGCGAGATAGAGGGTCATGAGAGTGAGACAAGATGGCGAGGAATCAACCCCCATTTTAGGGTTTCTAACCATGTTTTTTACGACGAAAGGGTCCATAGCATAGGTACGTCAGATACCGTCATACTGCTCTGCTTAGACATGATCATAGTCATAACCCTATTTCCCTCTCTATTGTTTCATAAGACGATTTCATATGAAATGACAACCTTTTATTTATTTGCAGAGACGAATGTCAGATTCTTTGCAGAGAGCATTATGCTGTGTGTATACTGGAATGGAACTGTGCTGACTACTCTAATCCTATGATAGTGTTTGAATCTAAGTATTGTTGGCATCAAACCGATTGTGTCATTCTGAAAATGGGCAATGGAACAACAACGTATTATTAATTCTCATCTCATACTCATATCTTCTATTTCGTTGTGTGGGTTTCTTGAGAGTTTTGTGTATCGTTAGTAAATGTGCATCATAATAATTAACAATTTAAAACAAACTTAATTTATTAAGAGATAAGGCATTACAATTTAGGAACCTATGCCATGACTGATCCTACTCTAATACTGAATGATGAAAGGCTGGCTATAAGCTTGCACAGCTGTTTTACTAGGGCTGAACATATTCATACAAAGGTTTTGACTAGGGCTGGACATATTTAACTGAGAATACGAAACATCTTTCTTTTTTTTTTTTTTTAAACATGGTCATAGGAACCGTAAACAAAGTAGAGAGAGAATAGTATAAAAGTACTCAAAAGTAAAGCACAAAAAATCATTTTGAAACAACATAGTCTTTAAGATGGGACGGCATACGATGTACGCGACGCGGACGGGTACTCGAAGGCGAGGTTGGAATTGATCCAGATAGGGTCGGATTTGAGGTGTTGGTCGGGTGTAAGGCAGGCGGTGACTGACTGGTCAGCGGCGATGACGGATGAATAGGTGACGATGCCGTACTAGATGGCGATGGTGTAGCGGGAGGAGTCGGTTGATTAGAGTGTGAAACCATACGGTGAGGGTATCGGCGTGAAATGGGAATAATAGGACCCACAGGTGGTGGTTCTGAGGAGGTTGCGCGGTTGGTCAACGCAGGAGGTAGATGAGGGTCAGTAGTGTGCGCTGGTCTAGTTTGGTGAACGGGACGGAGGACAACTCTGTTGCGTCGGAAAACGCGGTCTCCGAGTTTGACTAAATATGATCGTTCCGCAACCTGGTCTAGAACAATACCCTTGGACCATTTCTTCGTATTGCTGGAGGGAGTTGGCTTGACCCATACAGCATCACCTTGCATGAGTGTAGAGAGGCATTTCGATCGTAGATTTGTTTAGTCTTCTGACGTTTGTGTTGGAGTGTAGTAGTGACATTCTGAGGAACTTGCGGTTTGAGTAGTGAAGCGGCCATAGGCATTTGTGATTGAGTGCGACGAGACATCAAACGTTGGACTGGAGACGTTTGAAGTGCTTCTGTCGGTGTGTTGCGCCATTCAAGTAAAGCGAGGTAAAAGTCCTTGTTAGTTTGTTCCAGTTTTGTGAGGAGCGTCTTGGCGATTTTTACTGCCGATTCGGCTTTACCATTCCCTTTTGGATAATAAGGGGAGGAAGTCTTGTGATCAAAGCCCCATAGATCTGCAAACTCTTTGAAGGTTTGACTGTTGAAAGGCGGGCCGTTATCGGTCAGAAGTTTTTGGGATTCCATAGCGCGCAAAGTGGCGTTTGCATACTTCAACTACAGAATCAGCTTGACTATCAGGGAGTTGATCTAGTTCCCAAAAATCAGAATACGAGTCCACTGTTACGAGGTATTTTTTTGAGTTGGCATTAATGGTAAATAGGTCGATAGAGACGTTTTGCCATGGTAACTCAGGTAGAGGTAGAGAAAGTAACGGTTCTTTTAGTTGAGCACGTTGAAATTCATTACACGTTTCGCATGTGGAGACAAGTTCTTTCATTTGTTCCTCCATATGCGGCCAATAAACCGATTCTCGAGCTTTGCGCATACACGCTGCTATTCCAACGTGGCTAGAGTGGAGGATGTCTTTAATTTCTGCATACATCGACTGTGGTACGACAATGCGAGAACCTTTGAAGATAATTCCGTGGTCAACTGTTAGTTCGTCTCGAAACGAGAAAAAGTGGCGAATCTCTGAAGGAACTTTTCCGATTCGATTTGGCCATCCTTTAGCGATTGTGTGAATCAGGGTTTGCAAAGTCGGATCTTTGCTAGTGTGACGGGCGATGTTGTCCAATTGTCTGTTAGAGACTTGCGCATGATCAGCATGGTCTATGCTCTCCAAAAATTGATTATAGCGTTTTTCTTCTCTGAGTGAAAAGACAACGTAATCAGCGTGTGTTTCCTGTTCCTCTTGATTGTTCTGGAGAGGAAACGGGATTCTTGAAAGGCAGTCAGCTATTAGCATTTCCGGTCCCTTCTTGTATGTTACTGTGAGGTTATAGTTCTGCAGTTTAAGTAACATGCTTTGCAATCTTTTGGGTGCTGAGAGGAGAGGCCTCTTCCAGATGTACTCAAGCGGTTTGTGATCAGTTTCTATTGTTATATTGGGATGTCCACAGAGATATTGGTGGAATCTTTGACATGCGAATACTATGCTTAAACATTCTTTTTCTATTTGCGCGTAGCGGCGTTCTGTAGGAGACAATGTCCGTGAAGCAAAGACCACAGGTTGATTATTTTGAAGAATCGTGGCGCCTACTCCTATGTCGCTGGCGTCACATTGTACTGTAACAGGTTCATGGACATTGTAGTAGCGCAAAACAGGGAAAGACACTACTAGTTTCTTGATTGCGTCAAAAGCTTGTTTTTGATGCTTTCCCCAGTGCCATGTAGCGTCTTTGTGGGTCAACTGACGAAGAGGTTCGAGATAATCTGAGAGTTTGGGTAGGAATTTGGCCAAATAAGTTGTAAATCCAATAAAGCTGCGAAGAGCTGTGACATTTTGCGGTGGAGTCATGTCTAGTACCGCTTTAGTTTTCTCTGGATCTGGGTTTACTCCTTGAGCAGATAATACATGGCCAATGTATGTTACCTCAGGGAGACGTAAGCGTAGTTTTGCTTTATTCAAACGAAGATTTTTCTCGCGAGCTCTATTCAATAGCTTGATCAAATTTTCATCGTGGTTACTGATTGCTTCGTCCAGTGTATCTCCATATCCTATGACCTGAATGTCGTCATGAATATCTTCGACACCTGGTAAACCTTCCAAAAGTTCGTGTTGTCTCCTTTGAAACTCTTCAGGAGCGGTTGAAAGACCAAATGGCATTCTGAGCCATTTGTACCGTCCAAAGGAGTTCAGAAAGTTGTCAAGTCGCTGCTTTCTGAATCTAGCTTGACTTGCCAAAAACCAAGACTTTGGCATTAGTCAGTCGTGGAAGGATTTCTTCTATTGTTGGAAGAGGATAGTTGGGCCTTTTGAGAGCTGCATTCAAGTCTTTAGGATCCAAACAAATTCGAATGCGTTTTTTCCGTACTGCGACCATACTGGAGATCCATGGTGTAGGAACTGTGACTTTTTCAAGAACACCCCGAGAGACGAGTTCATTAATTTGAGTTTGTAGTTCCTCTCTCAGAGCTACAGGAACTTTACGTGGTCTGTGTTGGACTGGTTTAATATTCGGATCTACTTCAAGATGACAGTCTCCAGCTAGACATCCAAGTCCTTCAAACACATCTGAGTATTCTGTAAGTATTTGTTCTTTAGTGAGTGGAGTTTGTCGATTCGTGGTTATAGCATTGACAGAGCTGTTTGCATCCACATTTACAGTTATTAATCCCAGTTCAATACAACTGCCACCTGACAAAATTGAAGCTTTGTCAGTAGTAACGACATGAAAGCGAAGAGGAAATACTTGATTGTTGTATTGACAGTTGATAGTAGTGATGCCATGTGAAACTAGGGTGGAGCCATTATAACAAGTTAAGGAGGTCTCCTTGAGTGTGAGTGGCGTTTTCTGATCTGTAGGCAATTGATCATAATCTTTTCGAGTTAAGATATTGCTAGTTGAGCCACTGTCTAGTTGGCATCTAAGTGTATAGTGTTTCTGTTTGCCCAGAACTTGAAGATTGACAAACCATTGTTTTCCTTTTCCTTGAAGGAGTGAAATATCTTCTATGGCATAATTTGAAGCGTCAGAGGAATCAGCTTCGTTGTTGTCAATGTAGTGTAGTCTAGAATTCTTCGTTTTTGTAGATGAAGTCTTATTCTTGCATTGTTTAGCAAAGTGGTTCTTGGACTGACATCTTGAGCAAGTTTGTCCAAAAGCAGGACATTTGTTTATTTCCCGAGCGTGTACAGTGCCACAATAATAGCAAGGTTTTTGAAGCATCTGTACTTTAGTAGGCATGTTCCTTGGTTGCGCTTTTGGAGGTTTCGGTGAAGTATACATCTGCTCCCTAGTATGGCCTTTGTGAGATTGTTTCTGAATATAGTGTAAGGCTGATGCGGAGTCTGGCTTGTTGATACGCTGCAATTGTTGATCACCTAGTTCATTAGTTCGGCAAATGGCAATAGCAGAGTCGAGAGTGAGCTTCGATTCTCTGATTAGTTTAGATTGCATCTGGGAGTTATTCGTACCCAATACTATGCGGTCCCTGATAAAGGTATCGAGAAGAGCACCAAAATCACAGGATTGAGCAAGTGTTCTCAAGCGTTGTACATACTGATCTATAGTTTCTTCAGTTTGTTGATTTCCCGAATAAAATATGAACCTTTCATATATGACGTTGATTTGGGGTTCGAAATGATCACTTAAAGCCTTTAGCATATCTCCTGTTGTAGCAGTTTGTGCAGCAGAGAGTGGCAAGTTCTGATATATTTGAAAACAATCTTTCCCCATAACAGATAAGAGTGTAGCTACGCGTATAGGATCCGTCTGTTTATCAAGTCCAGTTGCAATTTCGAAATTGAGCCATTGCGAGTGAAAGAACTTCCAATTTTCTGCAACTCTACCAGTAGTAGTAGAAACTGGTGTCGGTGGCGGAATAGATGAGGCTATTGTGGAAGGAACTGGAGTAGCACCTTGCGACATTGTACCGTAGAGTTTCGGCAACGTGGCGACCAAGGCTTAACAAGTTTATGAGCACAGAGAACGGCGAAAATAGTGAAGTTGAAAATAACTAACGATACCCCACTTCTGGCACCATGTTTCGTTGTGTGGGTTTCTTGAGAGTTTTGTGTATCGTAAGTAAATGTGCATCATAATAATTAACAATTTAAAACAAACTTAATTTATTAAGAGATAAGGAATTACTATTTTTAGGAACCTGTGCCATGACTGATCCTACTCTAATGCTGAATGATGAAAGGCTGGCTATAAGCTTGCACAGCTGTTTGTACTAGGGCTGAACATATTCATACAAAGGGTTTGACTAGGGCTGGACATATTTAACTGAGAATACGAAACATCTTCCACAGGGCATTTCGCTTACGCACCAGATAAGCGGAAAAAAAATGAATTGCAACACTACGCTTCTCTTCCCCCAACCTTGTGACTGAGACGAAAATAGATATGGGCGAAATTTCAAATCCACCAATCAGGATTCTTCGAATATCTTTAGTTTCTTCCCCAGGTGCCCTAGGTACTCAATTTAGAGTCACGGCACATCCGCTGGACTGCCGTATATTTGGTGGGGAGCTTTTAGACCGAGTTGGTATGCATATTATTTATACATATGAATTTGCAGAGTAGGCAAATCCTTGGAAAAGCCAGTGAAGTAACAAAAGAGACCTCTTTAGAAATTACTGGGTAAATTACTAAATGTAAGCAACGATATTCTGAAATTCTGCGAAATAAGTAAATGCCTTATTGGATAATATGTGGTGATGGACCTAGTAAAATTTAATAAAAGGTGCGAAAGTTACATCTTTCCTCTTTACGAGCATACAAACGTTCTGGTTCAGCAAAAAAATATTGGTTTGGCATTGCGTTCATTTTGTGAGTTGCGATATGTACACAATGGACGTTGTGGGTATTTTTTTCAATAGAAGTTTTGGGTTTTCAGATTAATCGGAAGTTGTAGTATTATGTTTGAGCATTTTTATTCCTATAAAAACACATTTTTTTCTCCTATAAAATCCTTTAGTTCCAGAAAAGAATGCTATTTTTCTATAAGGAATTTAATTTTTGGCAGGGCTCCCTGTAAAAGATAATCTTCTACATTTTCTTGTTAGTTATACCGTAATTTTTAAAAATGGTAATTTACCTTGTAAATTACCGATTAAAATTTTGAAATAACAAAAACTGCCTTAATTTATGGTATTTTCTGTTTTTGCAGGCTTATTGCCGCGGTAATTTACGTAATTTACCTGCTGGCAAATTACCATTCTAAAATAACGGTAAGATATAAATCGGTAATTTACGCAGTATTTGGTAAATTACAGACTCACATCTCTAACTATACAATAAAAATAATAATGTTCCTTAATCCATATATATATTTAAATCCCTACTAAATTTAAATAGTGCCATCATATTATGAATAATAGTATGTATTTTTCTCGACTATGAAGAACTGAACTAGCATTTTCTTATTAAGCATCTAACAGACATGTTTTTGTCAAAATAAACCTACCAAGAAATGCAAGTCCCTACGAATTCTGCCCACGTATGACGTCACTGCCATGGAAAAAATTTCTCTCCAGGCGCGATCCGAATAATCTCAAAAACTCGTTCTTAGCATGCGCCCCCTTGGACGTGGCGTGCTTTTAAGCCTATTTCTTCACGTAGTTTAAAAGTTAAAACTAAGATAGTGTTTTAAAGTTCAAGCTATTAGGAATCGTTGATGACCCACTCTGCAGGTTCTGCACGGAGGCAGAGGAAACCTTCTCCCACATCTTCTGCAGCTGCGACTACATCGCGACCCTGAGGTTTGAACATTTCGACATGCATTCTATGGAACCTCACCAGTTCTCGGCCTATCGAATTCTCCGTTTCGTGGAGGCGACAGGACTCTACGCAGTCAAACTAGTTCGGGGTGCACAATATACCTTTGGTATCGGTGCTTGACGCGGCGACGCGTCACCCCTTTCAACATTAATTTTATAGTCCGAGCTACGTATTGAAAAGGCATTGGAGTTAATTTTTTACGTTTTGAACATGGCACGTTTAATTTTCAATTCTAATATGAGATTTAATATCGATTCGAATTTATTATTATAATTTACGCTTAATTTGCATTCTAAATCCATAGTGAAGATTGTCAGTGAGCACGCAGGTAGTTCAAATATAGTAAAAGATTTCTTGTAATTTCCCAAATACATACTCTAAGAAAATGGAGTTTGTTCAAAAGTAGTTTTTATGGGTTCAAATTTGACACAGTTTCTAATACGCCCCTAAAGGGATTTAATTAAACTTTTTGAACAATGGTGTCAAATTTAAGAATTGAAATTTTGCAACAGAGGTGCAGTTAACACCAATTCAACTCTTATATTGAACTAAAAGTTAATTGTTACTCTTTAATGAGTTGTGCATTTCTTAAGGGTGCGTCGAGTTCAAAATAACGCTTTTAAGAGCGGCATATAACACTTTTAAGAGTGTCACATAACACGTTTAGCCGTTTAAATAAAGGTACCTTACCGCCTTGTTAATTTTATTTAAGGGATAAAGTTATTTTCTTTCATGAATATTATATTTTTTTAAATGTTTTTCGTTTTCATTTTAATTTTCCATGTTTAATTTCAAACAGTTTTATAAACGTTTTATTTTACACAGAATTTACACCTTAAATTGGTTGCGAAAAGGAAAGGTAATCAAAATTTCTATTGGGTGTTTTAAGGGTGTAAATTACACCTTTTAACACATTTTTGACACTTGTTTTCTAGAATGCCCTTAAAACGTGGACAAACTCGTCGAACAGAGACTCTTTTTTGCGTTCCCTATTTTTGTGTTTATTGTGAATGTCATACTTACATTTCTTAACAATTGTTCCTCATCCTTAACCGGGTTGAATCTTTAATTATAAACATAATAAGAAATTGCCTTTGCCTTACAATACCAAGAGCGTATGGAGAAGGAGTAGCGCGGGAAAAGTATTTTTGACAACATCGCAAACGCGTTGCAAATACTAAAGGCGTCTCCAACACGCGCATTACAATTATTTACACAATTTAAAGATTTGACAGTTTTAAAAGTAATCCTAGAATATATCTGTCGTACTTCACTGAAAATAGGCTCTAGTAATAATAGTTAACCGACTAAAGTGAAACAACTATGATATCAAAATACGAAACGAAAGTAATCGATGCAAGTCGTTTTCCTCTGGCGCTCCGGAGGAACTACAGAGAATGAGGTTTCAGTTGGATCAATAGCTAAGACTCGTACTCCTCCTTCATTCGCTCTGATCGGAGCCTCCGAAATGATCTAGGCCCGTGCCTATCGCGAGGCGAGAACGTTTTTTAACTAATTTAGTTCGCAGTGTTTTCTCGCTTCGTGGCGCTTATACCGTTAAATAAAAATAAGTTCAGCCTCGTGACTCCGTCGACTGCTACAATATTAGGGCAAGACATAGTCGTAGAGCGGTGAAGCCGAGGTCGCGGATAGTAAGAAACGTTTTTGAAAAAAAAAGTATTTTATTAAACCATCATGTCAAAGAAGTAAAGGATAAAAAAGCTAACGTTAAAAAATGAAAGGTTATGAAGGGGTAAAAAATTCCTCTTGTGGTATAATACAACTGTGAATTAGCAACTTAAAGATGTTTCGTTTTAATAAAAAACAACAATGTTAAAATCTCATAATTATTTTTGTTCTCCATATAATCTAACCAAAAGATTCAATAAAAGGTGAATAGCCCCTAAAAAATTACGTTTCTTTAAGGGTGGAACTTTTCTCTTTCATAAACGTTTTATAATTGGCTCCTAAAATATCAACGATAATTTATGGAAGACCCCGGTCGCAACTGAAATAAAAGCGCCATCTAGTACGTATATAGAGTGAAATATTTCCTCTATGAAACTGGATATTTCACCACATAAAAGTCGCCACGCACGGGCCTAGATCATTGCGGAGGCTCCGCTCCGATGGCATACTTTACCTAAGACGTTTCGTGTGTTCAAAAATGAAAGACCAAGTTCGAATTGCAGAATCGAAAGGATAATCCCAAGGATTCTAGAAAAGGCGTTTAATCTCAAAATACAACTTTAACTCAAGTGCATCAACTCTACAACTGAAGTTTTTAAAACTAGGCTCCGTTATTACAAAATGCTTTGAAATTTGAAGTCGGCAACTTTATTGAAAACTAAAGCGAACACCAATTTCGGCCATAAAATTCTGGTTCAAATTTTCTGGTAAATTTCAAAAGGACTAAATGAATTTAAAAGAAACAATTTTTTCAAGTGCAAAAGAAACTTTTTAAATCTTTTATTAAAATGACTCTATTAGTTTCGACCTCGTTATTGGACCTTAATCAGCAGAATGACATTTTCAAAAGCAGTATTACCTTGTTAGCAGATATTCTAAAAAAATTCTTTTTTTAAAGGGTGATGCTCCCAGAGAGAATTTATCCTAGGGAGTGGAAACTGAGGAATATTATGTAGCTCAAAAATCACGTGATCAACAAAAATGGCCAGGTCTATTTCCGGTAAAATTTTTGTGGCTCCTCCCTCTAGGGTGGGTCTAGAATGTTGCGGGAGGATCTAGGGGACATGGACACTAATTTTTTAGGGAAAGGATAACGTCTGACTTAAAATAACTCGATATGGCACCAGTCACACTCGAAATCGCGAACCCTTATTGGGTAATTGTACAACCAACAGTGATTGAGGGCAAACTTTAAAATTAAAGGAGAGTCAATTGAGCGGAAATTAACCTGGCCAGTTTTAACGTCGCTGCCTACTTGTTTGAGCTACATTGTATTTAGCACTGTCAAGGGCAAGAGCTTCCACTCCCTATTATAAATTCTCTCTGATGCTCCTGATAAAGATTCAATAACGACACCGAAACTAGTCAAGTTAATTTAAAACAATTTTAAAATTCCTTTCCTTTGAAATTTATCAAGTTATTTTGCGCCAGCTGCTATTAATCCCCATTTCAACTTCACAAGGGCTTTAATATATATGGATGGTTTTTTGATTAGATGTATCTTTTTGTGTTTTTCGTTAACTGTTTTGAAAAAACGTTCACAGAACTTAAATCCTGATCCTTAATTTGTGGATAAAATTTCCAATAATTTATTTATAAACAAGTCGAAAAACAACAAAAATACAACATCCGAAGTACACACCACGAATGAGGTAATTGCCTAATCTACCTTAAACAAACTTGACACTGGCTTTAAAACCGGTTCCCTGCTATTAATTCAAATGGTTTTTATGGACAAAGACGAGAAATTGTCTTTTTCCGTGAAAAATGCAATTGCCGAAAATACATTTCAATAATATTTACGCATGAACTTAGCTCAGAATCGAAGCTCTTGCAATAAATTCGACTCTTCGGAGATCTTTATAGCATTTCGACTCATGTTAAGTATTTTATAGTTCGTATAATTGTGAAAAATTTATCTTTGCTTTGCTTTAGTCTTAGATAACGAAAATATTTCGAAAAGGGTAGTTTCCCATCCTCGGAGCGCTAAGCTTTTCGTGTCAACTGAGAAACTCACGCCTACTATTTAAATGATAATATAAAAATTTCGTGATAAACTATTTTAACAAATTGAATTTCGGTGATAAATAACTAAGATAAGCAAGTTTTATTCAAATTATTAATGTTTCATGATCATGTCTTTAAACAGATACATTTCAAAATCGGAATTTTAAGTCATTAGCTCATCTTTCACTTTTTCCATACTTTGTCCACAAAGGCACTTTTCATAAATATTCCATTTGAAATGAGTAAATAAGTATTATAACTATTTAGGGAATCTAAACGAGGGCTGTATACGATTTATTAGTCAATCGAGATCTGTACACAATCTGTGCGTCTAATCGAGATCTGTACACGATTTGTGCGTCTAATCGAGATCGTATACGATTTTGTAACTAATCGAGATCTGTACACGACTTGTGTCTAATCGGGATCTGTATACGATTTTTGTAACTAATCGAGATCTGTACACGACTTGTGTGTCAAATCGGGATCTGTATACGATTTTTGTAACTAATCGAGATCTGTACACGATTTGTGTGTCTAATCGAATCTGTACACGATGGTTGTATCTAATCCAGATCTCCACACGATGGTTGTATCTGATAGATCTGCACACGATTGTATTAATCCAGATATGTACACGACTTGTGTGTCTAATCGAGATCTGTACACGATGGTTGTGTATCTAATCCAGATCTCCACACGATGGTTGTATCTGATCCAGATCTGCACACGATGGTTGTATCTAATCCAGATATGTACACGACTTGGTGTCTAATCGAGATCTGTACGATTGTGTGTCTAATCGAGATCTGTATACGATCTGTGTGTCTAATCGAGATCTGTACACGATTTGTGGTGGATTCTTGCGAGGGACGCGATCCTCAACAATCCTAAAACATTCTTAGCAAGCGTAGACTACCTCTTTTAAACATGACGGATATAATGAAACTGTAGCTTAGAATGCCAAATATATCAATTGAATCCTGATTAAAGAGGTCTGGTCGCATCTGTGCTTACTCATTGATTTTACAGGACTTGTTTGATATGTTTTTCGTATCTGAACAAAAAACTTAAACACAGTAATCGTCATTGCTGCTATTTAAAAGTTTTTGTTAAGTAATTTGGTAACTAGATACGAAACAACTGATTAAACCCAACATTTGGACCATTTATAACTAACAGTTTCGTCTATGTAAATAACTTTTCATTCTGCCAGTTTACAGTAATATATACAAGGTTTCTTTCATGTTTCACGAAGTGAATTGAGTTAACACTGTTAATTAATATAGCATCGCTGGATTATTCACATTGAAATTATTTTTTACACCAAAAACGAAGTCGAGTAAAAAACACAATTGGCTAGCATTACGCTAGCGAGCCACGCCACGAGAGTGAGAGACAAATTTGTCTTAATGAAAGGTACCAATTTTGATATTTACGCGTAATTCATCTTTGGACACCAAATTAAACAAATGATTTTATAGAACAGTTCGGTATGAAGTCATAACTTTAAAGTTTTGACAATCACAGAGCTACAACTGTCCAAAATTACAATATAAAACTGAAACTCGAAATGTTGAGGTTTAATTACACGTAAAGCGGAGAGAGAAATAGCAATTAGAATTTCTGATGTCGTACATCACGCTATTTAAAACATGAGATTTTGAGAGAGCTCGCATCTCATGAATATTTTCCAGTTTCGTGCAATTTAGTCTAGTTTTCTTACTTCTGCATAAGTAGCAGAGGTCAGCTACTAAAATCACTATTCTTGGTAAAAATATGATTTGATTCATCATTAATTAAGAACTCGTGTTATTATTCTAGTCAACGCTGAAGTCTTTTATTGATCCCATTTCTAAACCTATTAAGTTTCCAAATGAGATTTCAAATTGCCTCTTTTCCTTCTCATTACCAAAAGTAACATTATCTGAAAGCGGAGCCTCAGCATTGATCTAGGACCGTGCGGGCGATTTTTATGTGGGGAAATATCCAGTTTCATAAAGGAATACTTTCAGTCAAAATGTATGGCGCTTTTATTACAGTTGCGATTGGGGTCTTCCATAAATTATCGTTGATATTTTACGGGCCAATTATAAAACATTTTTGAAAGAGAAAAGTTTCACTCTTAAATTAACGTAATTGTTTCAGGGACTATTCACTTTTTATTGAATCTTTTGGTTAGATATGACTTGACACCATTCCGTAATGTTAAAGGAAAAAGTCACACCTTTTAGAGTTAGCGTCCCATAGAAAAAGCATTACATTTTTTTCGGTTTTTTAAGGAAATTGTCATAGGCGATACGGAAAAACTACAGCGAAGTTAGTTTCGGATTACTTTCAAATTAACAAGCATTTATTAAATGAAAAACTTACCAGTTTTTTTTAATAAATGAAGTCATAATTATTGTTATTTAACTAATTAAGAAAGTACGTCAAAAAATTACTTTTGGGTCAGTAGTCTAACTTGATAGCTCGCTTAAACCTTTTCTCCATTTTCGTTCTCGTTGATAACTAATAGGGCCCAGGTTTGCGAGTGCTAACAAGTTACGTTGATAATTTTCAAAGATTTGCGTAACTTGTTGCGAATAGCTCTTTGTTGGTGTTTAGGTTATTGGGAGAACTAATATTATCTAGAAGAACTAATTAACCGACTGAAAAATTAACTAGTCTTAATATACTTTTGTTGGTAATTTTATAAATGATTAATTGCTTTCGATATAATAAACTTTGCGACTTTATTTGCAGGAAATAGTTTATTCTAGCAAGGTTAAAAATTAGATGAACGTCTCGCGTTGGAGGTATTGTCGAGAGTTATTCTAAGAAGCCCACTAGCAAGAGACGCGAGACCCCATAGGTCACGTGTCCATTTTTATCTTAGAACAGCAGAGTTTTAAAAGCTGTTATTTTATTTGCCTATATTCTTTTTTACATTGGTCTATTTGTTAATTTTAGACTATACATTATTAATTTTCATGATTATTTGATTTTTATTTTACACAAGATAAAATCACTAAAAACAGTTTAAATTCTTAAAATTTATGGCGCGACATTCGTGACATCACTCTCTGTTTTGGAATTCTGTAGACTTTAAAGTCTGCTTCGTTTCCTGCTAGAAACATATCCTAACCCTAGATTTTACCGGATTTACAATGTATTTATCGTTGGCGCTTCCAATTTGAAGTAAAAAATGGCACATCTATTCAATTTCTTAACGTGTTGAAACTCGAAATAAATAGAGTGTTTTCACCTTGTGAAATGATAGAAAACTTCAAAATACTACTGGAATGATGACAAATTGTTTAAAGTGTTTTCGCTATACGACAGTTAAAAGAGTGGTGTTTACGTTAGTTCAGTTAATTCAACATTCCCATATGAGGTATGCAGTGTTTCATTATTTGTTTATCTCACTAAAATGCTACTAATTGTGAAGGTGTGTGATATAATTCCTGAAACTTATTCAAAGTCGAGGACCACATCATTCGCTTGAGCAATTTTTAATCCTATTGACCAGTCCGTAAATGTTGTTACGTAATCATTTTTAAACTATTTGTTACCAACAGTGGATTGTTTAATTCATAAATATAAGTAGCAGTGGTGCTGGTTAATCCAGGAGGACAGCGTCGTTATGTAATTTTTTAGTCAAATAATTTCCATGTTTACATCAGCGCAGATTTTCCAAAGTAACCACTTGGGAAACAGAGGGTTACGTTGTTCGCTATTTCTACAGTCTACATTGACGTTTGTTTAATTGTCTAAATTGCTTAGAATTGTTTAGGCATTTGAGAGAGTAAGGGTAGCCTTATAAAGCCAAAAATTTTACCCCCCTTCTTCCCTCCCTTTCAGGGGGGGGGGTAAAGGGTAAAATTTTGGGTATAAAGCCACCCACGGGGTTGGGGGAGGGGGAATTGATGACGTCACGTGATGTTGTTGGCGTGGGGGAGATGGGGGGGAATTGATGACGTCACGTGATGTGGTAGCCCCATCCGTTTTTATTTTTACTATATAGACGTGTCTTAATGGGTTTAGGGGCATGGTCGAATCAGTTGTATTGTTATGAATGGAATCTATTTTCGGATTTATTGCTTTGTTAGTTGGCGACTCTTCCTACCACGAAACATTTAATGGTTTCCAGGTGTTTGCCCCGAAGGTATTATCCTGACAAGTCTCAACATGTTTAAGATATTTTGTTGTTGCGTTATCCGAAATTAAAGTAATAAGGTTATGGTAGGTTTATTCTATGGTAGATCGTGAAAGATAGGCTTATGCTATGGTAGTTCCTAGTAGGTTTATACTATTTTAGAGCTTGAAACATGGACTTTTGCTAGGTTTATTCTCTGTAAATGCTGAAAAATATAGTCTTATGCTAGGTTATTCTAAGGTAGATGCTGGTAGGTTATACTATACTAGTTCTTGAACCACAGGCTTATGCTAAGTTATTCTATGATAGATCCTGAAACACTGGCTTATGCTAGGTTATTCTAGTTGTATAGGCGGAAGAATCAAAAATTACAAGATCAATGAAATAAATAGTACAATAAGTAGTTTTTAGGGGGTTGTACTCAAAGATGTGGCGTATTCTTGTCAACCTTTGTGTACTTGACTCCGTAACAACTCACTACATACAATGGGGATGGGGAGAACGTTAGCAACTCCCGCACCTAATGGTAACGGACCCTTCAGCGTGTCAGAGTGAGTTATTTTACAATCATTTTATTATGCCCTTAAGATCTTTGTTGATCTCATTCCCCTCCCACCCCCTTGGGTGGAGTATATACCGTAAGGAATGTATCCCAATTCTTAATCGGTGCTAATTAAAAGTTTTTTGGTGAAACAAAGGGTAATTTTGATAAATTTAGCTAAAATTTAACTCAACGTTTTTAACAATTTGAAATGTTTTTCAAATGACCTGTTTCGTGTCGGAAGAATGTATGCTAAACGACTGATTTCGTTTCGGTGGTCTATTCATTTTCCCATGTATTCCTATGGGGTTTTAGGAATTTTAAATTATCGTTTTCGTGTCGGTCAATTGTAACCCAAATGATCAAAAACGTTTCGATTGTTTTTTACTTCTAACATGAAATGCGTTGTGAATGATGCTTCTCTCAATACCGTTTTACGTTTTCCACAAATTTTTGATTACGAGGTTAATAATTTGATAAATATAGTACGTATTAGGT
>JAEQBA010004494.1:0-21024 GCA_019434445.1 Phalangium opilio | reverse complement strand
ACTGTCCGAATCTCCACTAAACACCTCAATAAGGTTAGTAAAATGACCATTGAGGTTAGCGAGACTCCGGTTGACCAAACGGATAGTCTACAGATTCAGTCAGTAGAACTACCTGGACCTAGGAATGCTACGTTTCAAGATATCTACGAGAAAAGGTGCCAACCTTCTCTTACATCAGAAAACCTTCCTGAATGGAAGTTCTCTACCTCGCTTCTCTTTTTACTAACTCTATTGATCCCTGTCGCCATAGAAACCAAATTATTTTCTTCCATCATAAAGAGGGGCGACTCGTAAAACCATTCTAGTTTCTCTACACTTTAAAGTACATCTTGCCATTTAGGCTTAACGAAATTACGAATAAACCGCGATAGACTCATTTCGAAATTACAAAGAAAATCAAAGATACGACTTACCAAGAGAAATGCGAGTATATTTTGGATGAAAGGGTTAAAATCTGAGGGAACGGACCCCGAAAGAAGAACTCTTCAGCACGGGGCACCCACCAGTTACCTTCCTAGTGACGCAACAGAAGTTTCGGGTAACAGACCTGTTGAAAATAGAAACCTGTTAGCTGCTTTGACGGGTTTTACCTACACGATAAAGCTTCAAGTATGAAAAATAGCGTTCATGAACTATACATACATTCTATAGAAAAATATAATACCGTCTCCTATTTTCGATTTTAAACAGGAGAGGTGAATTTACTTTTTTTTCTTTCTTGTTAAAGAAGAAAACCCCAAAAAAGTAATAAAATTCTTTCGATAGCATTGTTTCGTTTTAACGTAATATCAGTTTTCAAAATGCGTCAAAGGGAAGATTAAATAGGGCCCGTTAAAGATTTTAAATGGTAAGACATTGAGAAGTGTCTGGCAGACTTTATACTCCCTTTAACTTCACCGTCTTTTAAAAGCTTAAGCGTGTCGTCAAATTTCCAATATCAACGTATACTCAAAAAAGACACTGTCTTAATTAAAAATTACTTCCAAATTTGTTTGCAAAATAATTATCTGTACCAAAACATCCTCGCTTCTAACTTGCCTTTTCTCAATCTAACCACGGAAATGAAATCGAATCTAGAGAAAGCATCTGATACCATTAAAAGCGAATGTAAAATTTG
Organism: Phalangium opilio; assembly: GCA_019434445.1. NCBI lineage: Eukaryota > Metazoa > Arthropoda > Arachnida > Opiliones > Phalangiidae > Phalangium > Phalangium opilio. The sequence continues at coordinate 19,907 of JAEQBA010004494.1, read as the reverse complement.
GAAGGAGAGATGCGGAACTTTTCTAGCCCTAATCTTGAATATCTCAAGCCAAGGCTTAAGTCATTCAATTTTGGAATCTACACAATAAGATGGAAGAGTTGGTGATCAACTTCCGGGTTCTGAGAAAACACTTTTAAAAGTGCGAGCGAGAGTCTTTCAGAAACGGAAGTGCATTCGACCAAAGTAATCAAATATTCAGTGTGTTGCGACAACCCTCGACATGATTAAAGAGAAAACCTTCGCTGAAAATACATTTGGGTATAGAAGGCCTGTATATGAATAACATACAATCTTGGTCCGTTCCGAACTCAATTACACTGCCAAGTGTCACGACTGCAAAGTCTTCCAAAAACTATAGTCAGGTGTTATACTAACATTACTTTGAAGTTTGCGTGTGTTGGTGGCCGACGACCTTTTGATAACTTAATTAACAATAATTAAATAATGTAGGTTATATTCTTATATTTCAAGGTAATTTTACGGTATTACTTAAGGCTATCTATATCCCAAATCCCAAATGAGTTGGCGTGTGAAGCTTCGGAGAAATACGTAATTTAATTCATAATACTATGCACTTAAACATAAAAGAACTAAGGTAAATGGTCAAAAAGAGTCACTTAGTGTACAATAAATTAAGTTATATTATAAGTGGCTTTTAGCCATTTTTATTATATAAATAAATACCTTTTGATAGATGTCTCTTTCAATGTTACATGATATTAAAAATGTTGCTGCCCATATAGTTTTATATATAGCTTTTCCCTGTACACCAGTGTATTGCAACTGCGACGCCTTTACAGGCGTGCTTCTAAAAAAAAACTTTAGACTAAATTCCTATGCACCAAAACCCGTATAAATTAATGTTTTTATATTTTAAGATTCTGATTGAAGCACAGCTGATCTTGATCTCATTTAGTTCGCGCCAAAAAACTCTTCGTTAAGACTTGGTTACTATGTTTTTACCCTCTGGCATCAAATTTAATCTAATACGGATTCTCATCAGAATAAACAATAAAAATCCTTCAAAAAATCTTCTTGGTGGCTTGCAAATTAGGGTGTGACTACGATCTCGTTACGTTCTTTCTAGCGAACGTAATTGGCTACGCTTTTCTATCGAAACAATGTAGGAAATTTTCTATTATAACATATTTCGCTCTGAGGTTTGTTTGTCATAAAAAGTTGACGTCTGGTATAATTATTTATTTTTCAATAGGAAGTAGGTAGTCTAAGAAAGAGACAGACTGTTAAAGATAAGATTAAAAAGAGATAAAAATAATATAAGAAAAGGTAAGGTGGTGGTAAGAAAAAGGGTGAACCTCTAGGATTGGTTAGACGGTAGTACCAAACAAGGTAATTCCGAATCACCTAGGGCACTTCGTGCGGTTTTTTGGGGGGTGATTACGGAAAAAAAACCCTTCCCATCTTAAACCCCTAAACTTAACCACCTTCCGATTCCAATCGATGCTTGATCTATATCTTCCAGGCAACCATTTCTTCTTTTTCTAGATACTTTTTTTCATTTAGTTTGTACGCTATTGTATTCCGAAATTCAGCAGTAGATTGCCAAGAAGTTAAAAATGATTGGATGAACGAAGAAAGACTTAATAGCCAACAGTGCCTGATTATCCGCTAGGCACTGTAGGGCCCCGAAGCTCAGGGGGCCCTCGATGGTCAGCCTTAAGCTCTCAGCTGTCATATTGCAGTGGGCCCCCGAACGGCTAGTGCCTATAAGGGCCCCGAAGGTGTTAATCCGGCACTGTTAGCCAAGAATTGAGCGACAACTTAAAAGCCGGCATTAACTCAGAGATCTTTTCCTAACCGAGGGGTTTATAATCTATACTTCAGGTACATATTGACAACATAACTTTGCTGTGAATATACTTTTGCGTCGAAAATTCTCCTCTAACTAGGCGAGATTTTTAGGGGCAAAAAAGAGACCCAGTAACATCAGTAAGGAGCTCTTCAAAAATGAGAGTTGCTTCCATCTGAGAGAGAGAGAGAGAGAGAGAGAGAGAGAGCAAAAAAAAAGTCGTCCTTGTTAAGACCTAGGGTTCAGCCTGGTTTCGCTAATGAGCAATTGCAACACCTTCTCAAAAAGTAAAAGTTGCGGTACTACCTCAAGACATGGTCTTTTCTATCAGTTATTATTGGATAAGGCATGCGCAAAGCTCAAATCTCAGAAAAAACACGCGCAGTTTGGAAGGCGTGATTAAAATAACCCGTATTTCAACAACAAGCGATTTAAAAGAACCATCAAAGCTGATAGTTTGTAGTTCAAACTTGGTACAACTTTATTTCCGCGATAACGCTTATTTTCAAGTACCAGTAACTTCTTTTTGATGTGTCCAAGTATAGGAAAAAGCGGGGAACTGAAAGCTCCCGGCTAACAAGTTTTTTTTAATGAGGTAGAACCGATGGTAGAGCGTGACAGTACATGTACCAAAGCAAGAGACAAGCTCAGTTTAATAGTTTAGGATGGTACCGAGAATATTTTCCCGATTCTCAAAACTTCCTTTTGATCAAAGACGACTACGTCTCATGGCCTTTGATCCAATTTTTAGATTATAGTAAGCTAATATTGAATATTTGAATTTTCCCCTATAAAGAATAAATAATAAAAGTCGATAAATTCAAAGTTATAGAAGCCCTTCGCAACTACCTAAAGGTTGGTTTTCACAGTCGAAAAATTTTTTCAACGGTTCCGTGAGACTTTGGTCAGTGAAAACCAGCCTTTACAGAAGTGACGCCCAGTTTTCCCATCCCTTACATTATTTATAAGACCCATGGTTAATCAAGTAACTTTGGTTTAATATACTTTTAATCCCTGAAAATAATAAAAACAGGAATATACAAAATGTATCCCTTCCTAATTAGCATTCATAGTAATACCTGATGTAAAAAAAATAAAGAATAACTATACAATATAACGTCACCGGAAATGAGACAGAGGCCCCGGCATTAATTAATGGATTGGGCGACAATAATATCGATGCATTATACATTAAACAAATTAGATACACCGGAAGTGACGGTGCAGTGCGGTATACACTAAACGGATATCGTCATAAAATAATACAGGTTCCATTTTTATTATGATATACGATGATCGTTAATTTAGATATAACCAAAAAAATAATAATAAAAATAAAAATAAAAATTAAAAATATACAACACAGCCGATAAATCTAAACCCAATTAATTTTACCCTAACTACTTAATGCTTTTTCATTGTCCTGTTAAAATAATCGGGATTAATTTAATTTAGCCGGGATATTTTATTAAAAAAAAATAAAGCTTTTAAAATTTTCCTAGTAAATATAGAGAAGCATTGAATAAATTAATTTGCACGCGCTACCTGATAATAAAAGAGTGCGGGAAAGATCAGGCGCAAAGAGGATCAGAGATGAACCCTGTCGTTAGGCATTTACATATTAAATAGTCTTAATAGGCAGAAGAATTAATCCTCAGTGATTTTTTTTATCTACACCTTTCTTTTAATAATTTTCTCCGTATATTTCGAAGGCCCAGCACGATGTATGAAGAAGAATTAAATCGGACAAATGCTTTGAAAAGGATGGATTGTGATAAGTCTAGCTCTAGAGAACCTCTCTCTCTCCCTTTCTCCATTCTACTCCTGAATAATTACATTATCAAAGGACAGTTCGCATGGGCTTTTTCGATCCACTCACGCAACGTTTAATTTCAAATACAGTAAGGTATTTAAATTCTTGAAAATTATGCCTAATAAAATCAGGGAGAAATTAGGCAAGATAATATAGGGGCAATTTGACTAGATGATGGCGTCATAACTGTGCCACGTTAAAGAGATCCGTAGCACCATCTTAAAGGCAGACTTATACGCTAACCTCTTTAATATTACAACGAATTTAGGTAGTGGTTACCTCATATTTAGTACTTTTGTACAGATACATAGTTTTACCTTGTTATAATTAACCCTATGATGGGAAAGGTAACTTCCAGCTGGCACTAAGCTACCATCGAAATGGTCTATCGCGAGAGAGAGAGAGAGAGGCAAGGTATATTCAGATCCTAATCACCTGGACTTACAACGATACGAATGATGGTGTGAGCTCGAGGGTGCGTTGAGGACGTAGTTTAATACCTATACTCTCATTGCACAGGCTTAACGACGCGTTCCATTTGCTTCTTGACACTCTCCCTTCTTATCTACTAACGTTACAAGCTAAATTAATAGCGTAGATAATACTAATCCTGGCATCAATACGCGGTACAAGATCACTACAGAGTTACGTTGAAAAAATCATTTTTTCTACGACGATGACTGACGCGTCGACGTTTAAGCCGGTTATTTTTACGCCTCTATATTTAATAACGGTAACGTTTCAATTTCTTATATCAAGCTATCGTTGAAACAGTCCTGTAATTATGCTTTACGTATCAACCTAAGTGTTTAGCGAATTCAAAGTTTGGTAAGGTTACAAAATAGCTTTGATTTTCAACTGTGACCATCGATTTTCCTGGCAAGCGCGAAGAATTCGATTGGATAGGTTAATTGCAACTACCGCCATTTGAAATTGTACTAATTCTTGGTGGAGGGTTTTTTCCTATCTCTCTCGAGCTCGTTGTGGCAAAGGCTTCGCGCAATCTAACAAAGTAGATAAATACGAAGTTATATCTTAAAGTCAGGGAGAATGAGGTAAGAAGGAGAGGAAATGATGATGCGGCAAAGAAACTCTCCCAGTGTACCTCGCGCATGCCCCTATCCTAAATTCGGTAGGCGATTGTTAAGTGCTGCCACCTAGCGCCATTGTATTTGTATGAGGACTAGCTTCCATTTTTAAGACAGAGGGGGACCTCCTTCACGATTCCGTACTGTACGACCCTACCTAAACGCCACTTAGGATACTGGGAAGACTTCGGTCTCGTCGTTACGTAGGTGGGGGTACAGAAGCAACGTTATAGGCAAGGGAATTACCACTCCATACCTCTCTCCTTCAAGCTTAATTTACTCAAAACTAAAGTCATTTAGAATTTCCAACCACCAAACCGTAGTAATCTTACTGAGATTTTATTTCTGAGTTGATTGAAAGTTGCGCGCGTTCTAACTTCCGCTTTATTTCCTTCCGAAATGAAACTACCTACACATACTTCCTGATGAGTTTTCTCACCAAGATTGATGGAGTATTAAAAGTCTTTTTAACCCTTCCTCTATCCTTACATTTCCTATAAAATAACACTTTGAAAAGTTCTAATCTTTTTTATTTCAGCTTCGTTTTCTAGTTTTAGTAAGAGATTGCAAAACAAATTATTCTTTTTCTCGTAGTTGCTTTTGAATTAATTTGAATTGAATTGCTCAATTTCGTGGTAGTTCTATTGGAATAAATTTGCTATTTTCAAAGTTGAATGTTTTGCAAAAGTTAGACACATCTTTGGCTTAGTTATTTTAAAAATCCCTTAATTAAAAAATAATTTATTTTAAAACCTTAAAAGCTTGGATTATCTCTGATGTACGTAGAAAACACGTTTTAGGCGGCTTGAATTAAGCCCCCCTTTTAAGGTGAATTCAAACTGCGTGAATTAAGAAGTTGGTAGCGGCACTAGGGCGAAAAGCACCTTAAAGAAACCTCTTTAATTATTAAAAACCAAAATCTCTTAGTTAAAAACTTAATGAGGTGACACCTTGGAACTTGAAGAAAACCGTATATATCCATTTCCGAGATGTAAATAAATTAAGGTACCCAGACACTCTAGAAAAGTTCAAAGTAAGTTCAACTTAATTTATAATTCTATATTTTAGAAATGGAACGAAAAAATTAGAAATACTTTTATCTGTAATAAAAAAAATTATGACAATTTCGTTCAATTAACTTCTACTCCCATTTTAAAAATAGATAAACGTCAAATGAATCACAGTGACTTTAGTTTTATGACGTCGTACATCTGGGGCTAATCAAAATAACTCCACGAATACAACAAACCAGAACAAACTGAATATAAAGGAAACTTTATAACCGTTCAATCAGAGCATTTTTGGTAAAAACGATTTCAAAATAAATAAATTTAACAATTATTTAAAAAACTCGTACGGTATAAGGGATTTTGGTTATAAAGTGCCTTTGCACGTGTAGAATGAATGCACGAATAAGGCCTATATAATGCTAGAAGCGTTTATAGACGGCGTTTTATGCCGTTGCTTGGTAACCGATAGCTAGAGCAAAATCGGAAAAGTATGGGGTTGTGCAGGAAGGAACACGCTCCCAGGTATCCTTCAAACGAACCCTATTCGTGGGTAACTTGGAAAAGTTGTAAGACTTTGAGATTGTTCTACCCATAGTCTCATTATTATGGTAATATAAAGAACCCAAATACAACATGAGAACGTTCAACGAACTGTGCTGAAGTGATTTGATCTTAGGTTTTTTTCTCTCCACTATTAAAGCGAGTCTCGGCTGTGGTTTAGTTTAAACAAACGCCACTAGATGCTCCCATAATCGAGGGGTTGAGTTGACATGCCCTCTAAGCTTAGCAAAGGCTAGTTTTAGCTTCGAACTCATGGACGAGTTCCAATTGGCTCCTGCCTTTGGAAAGGTAATATTTCAGCCAGAATGTTAGGGGTGCCACAGGAGCCGACATTTGCTTTAACAAACACTTGCAACGCATTTCGGTCATATTGGTAGTGCAAAACATATGAAGCCAAATATGCTTATTTCTACGTTCTCAGCTGTTATATGGGTTCTTAATACACATGTCCTGAGTCTCAGTTTGAGTGTAAGATAGTGGAATTAACATAGCAGGTGTGATTAATTTTCACTTCCTTATCAATTGTCTCTCAATAAGGATAAAAAATATTGAAGCTTCAACAATTAAAACTTCAGCTTAACTTTACGGCACTAACAAGTCCGCGATTCCCTGTACAAAGGCATGGATGGTACGGAGTTATTGATACCTCGAGTGATTTGCGTGAATGAATTCTCCATCGATTTATGGGATTACTTCCTCCAAGTTCGTTAGGTTTATGGGAAGAATTCGTATATAGTAACAAACTAAGTATTTTTAAAAACCTTCGGAAGCTATTAGAATTTTAGCCACAGCAGGGTAAATTTATACAGGTATGTTTCAGGGGTGCTTTGGGTCTTTTAACCAAAAGGACTCTTTTGTGCGATGCTTTTAATTAAAGAGAGCCCAGGGACAGGTATAGTTGTATATAGTCCAGAGACTTCAATTGTTATGGTGAGCTCGATTTTTCACGCAAGTACTTTGGCTGGGAATTTGGTAAAACACAGAGAGATAGAGAGAGATCCTTCTACCTGAATTAAAAGTACTTGCTAAGCCTGTCTATACGAGGATTTGAAATTTACGAATTAATTGTACAACACTTTGACTGAAATAAATTGCCGTGAGTGTATATAGAGTTAAGAAGTGTGGAGTTTCTTGTAAGTGGGCTTAGCTTTTCATTAAACTTTTAACTAAGATTTACCATCTCTCTTATACAAGTGTTTTTACAACAAAATTTAATTGTTGGTAACGTTAACGAACTTTCAAGTATATACGTATATAAATCAGTGTTAAATGTAATTAAACATTTTAGTTGCTTATATTACTACGTCATTTATATTCAACTAATCAAGGGACACTTAAACGAACATCATACCTTGGCCTTTTTCCAAATATAAGAGGAAAAATATTTAAAAAAAAAATGGTCTCTTATTACAAAATAATTGACATTTAATTAGTCTTAAAAACAATCAAGGAATACTGCGCATGTCGCCATTGTCTTAGTGGCGTCTGCTAGCCTGAACCTCTTACCCCTACGGGATTGGTTGAATTCTCACTGAGTGAGGTAAGGGTAAGAGGTTCGGGCTAGCAGACGCCATTAAAAAAAATCAAAGCGAGCTAGCTCGAACCTCTTACCCTCTAAGAGAGTAACGGGATTGGTTGAATTCTCACAGGCTGAGAGAGGTAAGGGTAAGAGGTTCGGGCTAGCAGACGCGAATTAACCAATGGCGGATGTCACAGTAGTCCTGGTTTTTAAAACTAATAAATTGCTAATTATTTTGTAATAAGAGATCAATTAATTATTTTTTATATTTAGAAGAAGGCCGGTATTTTAAGGTATAATGTTATGTTGCTTGAACGTTCCTTTAATTAGACTCGATACTCATAAATATTTCTATAGAACAGTAGATTTATGAAAACACGCCATGGTGACACGTAAAACCACGTACGTCACTCGCCTAAACTGTTACCATGGTACAAAAAATCTCTTATATGTCAGGACTCAGGAACCTAAAACTCGGTTATGAAAGGTCGACTGCATGCGGATGACATGGCATGGCGTCACCCCTCTCAAACATCCAATAAACGCGATGGAAAATTATTGACCGATACACACACACACACCAAGTGAAGTTAACGGCGAGAAAAAGACCGTCAGAGAGTTTGGGCAGAAAAAAAAATTGGTTTACGTTGCTAGTTTTCAGCAAGGTATATGGCAACTGTGAAAAATATTACCGTAGTAAGTCGAGCGTAGCACGCAAACTTTATAAAAGAGCAAAAAAAAAAGAAAATGTCGGATACAACACCAAGTATTAATAAAGGACATGGTCCATATCTCTGGGACTAGCAACATTGCCTTATTATCGCGTGTAACACCATGCAGAAAAACACATGGAATAGATACTATGATACTTCCAGAAATGGGCGGAACTTCAAAGGAAAGGGTCAGGTAAGCCTTTCTCTAAATATAAATGGGAAAATAATAAGAAAAATAATTAATCTTCTATAACAAAATAATTAATCTTCTATAACAAAATAATTAATCTTCTATAACAAAATAATTAATCTTCTATAACAAAATAATTAATCTTCTATAACAAAATAATTAATCTTCTATAACAAAATAATTAATCTTCTATAACAAAATAATTAATCTTCTATAACAAAATAATTAATCTTCTATAACAAAATAATTAATCTTCTATAACAAAATAATTAATCTTCTATAACAAAATAATTAGCATAGATTTAATTAGTTTTAAAAACGAGGATTACTATCCTGTCATTGGTTTAATACCGTCTGCTAGCTAGAACCCCTCTTACCCCTAACTTACCCTTGCCTCTTTCAGCCTGTGAGAAATCAAAGAGGGTAGAAAGAGGGGGAGTTGAAGCTAGCGGCTTTGGCAAGGCATTTTGGGTGTTCTCGCTTTTCTTATTTATTTATTTCTTATATTTTCCTAATAATATCCAGTTCACCGTATTTCAAACAATAAGAAGGCAGAGAAAGATGCGCGCGCACACCGGAAGCTTGGAGGTAAACTTTCAAAGCGAGAACACTTCACCCAAGCCTCCTACTCCCCCTCTTACCACCGTCTTTGGAGAAATCAACCAATCACGTAGGGGTAAGAGGTTCCGGCTAGCAGACGCCACTAAACCAATGGCGGCACAAGACAGTAGTACTCATTTTGAAGACTAATTAAATGCTAATTTTTTTGTAATAAGATATCATTTCTTTTCTTTTTTTAATATTTTCCCTTTTATATTTATAAAAAGGCCGTTCTTTTAATGTATAATGTGTAGAAATGGGATCTTTTCCTTTAAATAATCATTTGCGAGACCGGGAAACCAAGATTTCAGGTAACATGAAAATGGAAAGGTATATTTCGAGAACGGAGAGCCCACGTTTATAATATTGAACAAAATGAGAGCGTGTCCGGTACTTTGATTGCCTTTATGGTTAGCGTGCGTAGGGCGAGGCGAGGCGAGGTGAGGGGCTTCGTGAATTAGAATCCTTTGGCAGAACACGATAACTCGGGAAATGTTCCGACTTTTGTTTACACACTCAATTACAAAGCCGGCCGCGCCGTCGTTTTCGAATTACGGGGGAACTCGAGCGTAGCACCACCACACCTTATATCACGAGCTCCTTTTTTAACCTCCCATAACGTATACTAAAACTAATTTGACTTACATTTTTTTCTATCCCTCTCCTCTTCCCCGAGTTGGGCAAGGCAATTAACATTTCCTCCCGCCAAGAACAAACTTAGGCTTAAGTGTAAATTCCTAACAGGTAATTCGCCTTACACTTTCTCCGAAAAGCCAATAATTTGCGAGCTCGTTTTGGTTTGCATCGCAATACCTTCTCTCGCAAAGTTAAATTTTTTTTTACGAATTGCAATTATCAGGGTTCATAGAAAAAAATTGTTATTTTCGAAAATGAGCAAAAAGGCTTAATTATTTTTTAAAATAATGGAAAATATTATTTGTTAATTTCCTATAACCATGGACGAAATAAACCATATTGGAAGTCGTTATTTCGTTTTCCATTGGCATTTCCTATTGAGTAATTTTCTTGAATTGAGAACAAAAGTCCCTTTAAAATTGCATTAAATACACGTTTGTCTAATTTAATATTACTCCATGGTGGCAGATTGCTAGCATCCAATGGAAACGGAATTACACTACCAATATTGACGTCACGTACCCGTACCTAGCTCCTCCCCTCTTTGTACCATCAAGAAGTGATATCTAGTTTATTAGGGTGAAAGTATAAATTGGCCACATTTCCAGCTTTACATCCAGTCCAAACGTAGGTCCGGAGTTAATCCCCGCCTCTAAAGTTCAACCAGAATTGCATTGGTTCTTGACAACTCACGTCAGAGCGACGTGAATGACGAAAACTACTTATTTTCCGACTGAGGAGAGGCGAAATAGCCCGGCCTCCTTTTACGTCCCCCCTTGTGTTTTGAAAGGGGGACTGGCACTATGGCGCGTGAATACTTAGGCATCTTATACCTTCTCCCTAATAAACTAGAAATCACTTCTTGGTACCACACTATGTCTTCCAAAATTCAATAGCCTTGGTGGAAAAGATTGAGCAATTTATTTCAAAATTATCAACTTATGGTTTCACCCTTCGCCTTGACGTCAATTCTACGACAAAACGGAATAATACGGTATAAAACCGAAATTAACTTTCCATAATTTCATCGTAAAAATGAGAGAAGACTCCGTGGGTGTCGAAGAAACCTCGCGTAGGGAGAACAAATGTGCAGAAGGTTAAAAGAGAACGCGAAAAGATGGCGGTGACCCCTGTTTAAAAGATAATTCCGCCCTCGTTTTAAAAAACAAATCGCTTACCCACGCCTATCCTCTTAACAACTACAACGAGTAGACATTCGCCCAAGAAATTCGGTAATTTGAGAAGATATCTTTCTTCGACATATACTTTTCTTAATAGGCGTAACCATGTGATAGATTGCCAAATAATTTTCTTCCTAAGCGGAAGAGGCTTTGGTAGTATAGTTGTGACAAAATTTTTACAATAAAGAAAAGGTTTTTATATTCAAATCATTCTTTAAGAACGGTCCCCGTGTAGTTAAATTCCCTTAAAATAAAAGGAGAGGTTTCACCTGTAACGCTACTAAAACGGGTGGCAGTGGGGAGCCAAAAAAAGAGTAGTTTCCGCCGCTTCCATAGTAAAACCCCCTCCTATACCGTCTCTAAGCTGTTGCGCCCCTGTGTATACACCTTTCCCGCTCGACTTCCTGTCCTAGGCTTAGCGTCTACCTTCCCCTTAACTCGGAGCTCTCCCTCAATACGCGAACGGACGATAGCGTTTTAAGGGATCATCCATAAACACTCGACGATACATATTTCAACCATTTCGAGCCGTACGTACCAAGCCCCTCCAGTAATTGAAATTTGCCCAGGGTTACCAGTATACCGGAGAATTGGAAGCTTTTACTAGCGAGAAGAGGAACGGAGAGAACAAATATGTTCAATTCTTTTCACGTGATAATTTGTAACACGATCTCATTCTCCTCGGGGGTTCCCAATTGGTGTAAAATTAGGCGTGACGTCATGTAGGGCAGGTCCCCCGGTAACCCCGGAGAAGAAGTGGAGGGGTAAAGAGAGGAACGGGTGGAGGTGAGTAGGGGGTGCAACGCGAATAAGAGGGGACGGAAACGGGGAAAGAATTAAAGGAAGTTAGAGAGAGAGGAAGAAAAGAGATGAGGGGAAACATGCAACAAATGAACCACACACGAAGTCTAAGATGCAAAGACTTTTAACAACGTGCCTGATGTACCGTATCATTACGCAACTTTTATTGATAAAACAATACAACTTCGTGAAATGCACTCCTGATTTTGCCGTTTCTCGTGTACAGGGAAACGTTAGCTACACTGCCTGGCTAGCTTTTAGTCTAAAACTACACTTGCCAAGTTGGCAACCCAATAAACATCATAGACCCGTTCTTAACCCCTATTGTACATTGTAATTAAAATCTCCTACGTGATAATGCAAACTATTACATCTAGCAAATATCCGAGGATAAGGTTGCGGATACGAGGTTCATTTTAGCACCCTAGACACCCAGTTCACTTAGGGAAAGGGGGAAAGGTAAGGTTGCAAAGCGAAAGAGAGGAACCGAAGAGACCTAGTGGGATCTATTGTTTGTAGGTGAGAGGCCAGGTGGGATCGCCCCGCCTACACTTTCCCGTAACTGCGCGTGCGTCCCTGACAGATCGAAGAGTTACACGTGCCGTGTGCCAGTGTCTCCCAGCAAAAGAGCCGCCACGGTGTTGAAGCGACCAAGTTCTCTCTGCCTCTCTCTCTCTCTTTCTCTGTCTCTTCTCCTAACCCAACTTCCTTATTTTCCACGCTGAAGTCATCCATGTACCATCATACACCACGGCGCGAACGAAGGAGAGATTGCGTTATAAATTTTTTTGGTCACGACTAACCTTCATCCACCGATTCCTCGTCGCATATGGTGACCCGTCACTCGACTACGCAAGTCGTGGTCCATAAGAGTCCCGAGGTTTCAGCCTACCCCTTTGGTTATACGCGATTACTAACCAAAAGAAATCGCCAAGTCGAAATGTCGGAGAGTTTATATTTAGAAATGAACCCTTTAACTCAAAAAACTTCGCTAGAAAATTCCTCGCGTCGGTATTACGGCAGTATATTGCGATAAGCAAATGCAAGAGAAACTTTCGGGTCCTTAAAATAGACGATGAGCTATACGTCTCGCTTACCCTGAACTATATCCTCCAGGACAATCTTGACGGATATGTACATCCCAAGATTTGACGTATCTTTACTCGCATTACGTGGACGGCAGCAACATAAGGTAAGCTTTATGTTTGTGGTTAGTGCTTAACGTTGTGGAACGTACTTGATGTACTTAGTACGGAAGGTTTTGCAAGAGAATGGCAGCAAATTGAGGACTTTGAAGGCATAGTAGGATAATTGAGCGAATACCTTTAGTAGTATAAACAAATTCGAAGTTATCTTTGGGTAAAATTTACAGGCTCAGATCTAAATTTATGGGTGCATGCATTTGTTAGATAAAGATATCCAAATATGGTCCGAGAAATCAATTGATATCGCCTAACCGATGATACAACTCATCTTTAAACCTTAAATGGGTTTTCAATTTCATTATAACTCGTCATAACCGAAGCTATAGTCATCAGGGTGAGGTTACAGTTTAGAAAATTCTAGAGGGTAAGCGTAACCATGGGTAGGTTCAATTTTCTTCGTTAACAACAAACCCACGACTGTATAAAGGTGTGCGTCGGTTATTTTGAAGAAGCAAAAGCGAAAAATTACATTCCCTCTCTATAGTTGCAGCTATAGCTCTCTACCTTTTAGAGGTCTTAACCCATAAACCCGCGCGCTTAAAGGAGAAAATGTATAAGTACTACGCCCATGCAGGAAATGATTATACGTGTAGAAAAAACATCGCTACTCCCTCATTTTCAACTAGTTTTTGGCCAAATAGTTTCTGTACTAAAAATGAAGTTATTTAATTGCCCCATGAATTCTTACAGAAGACATTAAGAAACCAAACGGCCATCTTTACACAGGAAAATATATTGTTTCCCATGCAAGATTCGTGGTAGATTTAATAAATTCTTAAGTTGTACTAAGCATCAAGGTAGCTTTAAGTAGTTACCAAGTTTTCTTTTATTACGAAAACCATTTTTTTTATGCCGGCGTTTGAAGTAAGAATTTTTTCTTAAGAATAGCGTGATTTGCGACATTTAAAATTAGGTAATTTAAAAACGTATCTACAACTTAATAAAAAATAAATACATAATGGGATCTGTTAATCGAAACATCTTTCTTGGTTTTATAAAATAAACTTCAATTTACGAGCTTTTGCAAAAATTAAAGTAATTAAAACCAAGCTCCCATTTGTAAGTTTATAATTTAACGAAATTGGGGAGAAATTTTGAATCATACGGCGTTTAATAGGGAGCGTGTGCGTCGTTCACTATATAACGAAATTATTTGAATTATACGTTAGAACGGAGTTTTAAAATTTGTAATTCAAAAGAGTCGGGTCGGGTCGATCGTCGAAAAGGGGTTCACATTGAAATTGAAAACTAAGCACCATCAATCGCTAGGAGAACTCTTAGTATCCCCGAGCCAAAGATCTAATTAAAATTTAAGAATGCATTAATTGTAAGTTTTCGAGAGTTTCGTCAAAGATCAAACAAAATTTTTGGTTTAATTTCAATATAAAATTTTAAAAGGGAAAATCCCGCAAAAATCTTAAGATTAATGAAACACTCTGAAGTTAATTTATAACTGATTTCGTATACAGGGTGTTTATGATAAGTCTGCCATAAATTAAAGGGGATGTTTTAGGCGATTTTGAGACGAAAATATAACTTCTATCTCCATTTTGCCGTCCGGGCCATTGTTTTCGAGTTATGATTTGATGGAGTGTTTTAGGGATGACCCCTTAATTAAATTAACATGGTATTTCAGTTTCTTAGTTAAATTTAAGGGATCATCCGTAAAATACTTTGACCAATCTTAACTTGAAAATATTGGGTCATAGAAGTCACATTTTCAACTCAAAATTACCCAATGAACTTCCCCCTTAATTTATGGCACACTTATCAGAAACACCATATCTATCGTTGCTGTTTCTGATCCTACCAAGGCGCTAAGTACATTTTATTTAAAGTTAAACTCGTTAAATATTTCGTTTGAATTGATAAACCCAAGAACAGTTTGCATTTACCAGCAAATACCCGCGATTCATCACCAATTGAACTTTCCAAAATTACGCTATCACAATAGCAGAATAAGTACAAGAAGCCAAGTGACGCAAAATCAATCTCCTTCCGCCAAAAACTGCACTACTACTACTATAAATTCATAGTATAGCTGATAAAGTTCCTCCGAATTTTTATCTTTCAGAAATGGTGCATTTCGATCCAAGACCCGAGCGTCTTTAGTCAATATCCCTATAACGCGTTTATATGGCGACAATATTCGCCTCCTTTCCAAAGTGAAGTGGCGCGGCATTGCCTCATTTATCAAAACGGTCCATAAAAGAATGAGGAAAAGAATACCTTGTACCCCAGGAAAAAGGGGTTACCCAATCCCCAAGAGATCCCGCGCGGAAAAGCACGAAACTTAAAAGTAGATTAACAATAAGTTATAAGATACGCTTAGGTAATGTAACGTATACTCATATTCGTCCTTAAGGTATTGAATCATTTGATAATTTTCAAAAATATTGACTTCTTCTAACTTGGAGAATGAAGAAATAAATCGAAAATAGATGATGAAACGTACGACGAGATATAACGAGTCCCATATGACGAGATTCGCGCTTCCAAAGAAGACACGTATCTAATCCCTTTCCTATATTCCGCTTCTCTCTTTCCTCGCACGTTCGACTAGAACTTCTTTCCCGCTAAATAATTAATTAAAAACAAAGCCACAAGCACCTTTTCACAGGGAATGAATGCGACGAAAAAGAATTACGTTTCACTATTTTTCTATAACTTTAATATAATATTTATATCTCTCTTCATTTCTAGGCGTGAAGAAAAGGTGGTATACAGGGTGTATTTGATAAGTCTGCCATCCATAAATTAAGGGGATGTTCTTTGGATGCACGATTTTGAGTCGAAAATGTTCTGTACTTCTATCGCCATTGCCCTAAGGGCCACTGTTTGCGAGTTATGATAAAAACGTTTTAGGGATGATCCCTTAATTAAATTTGAAATCATGCATTGTCTAGTTCAGTTTCATAATTAAAAATTTAAGGGGCCATGTGTAAAATACTCAAATCTTAACTGGAAAACAGTGGCCTGGACGGCAAAATGGATATAGAAGTTAAATTTTCGACTCAAAATCGCGTAAATTTATGTCAGACTTATCAGAAACACCTTTATAATATTTTTCCCAGAAGGGAAAAGTATTTTTAACACCGCAAACAAAGATTATTGTTTTACTTTTCCAATAGAATGTCGCTTAAAACTTTACGCTTTTGGGGATGAAGTGCGAAGAAAGATTGGATAGGTGTGGGGGAAGAGACTAGGAGGGGCGTCAAAAATTTCATTTTTAAAGAAAACGGAAATGGAATATTTACAATAGGGACTAAAGTAAAAGTTTGTACAAGGATGCAAGCTCGCGCTGGCGCTCGCTCACGCTCGGTGTTTGACAAGGATCGTCGCCGCAGAGTGCGAATTTTTCTTTACATTTACATCAAACCGTTAAACAGCCCCGAGAGATAAAATACTCTCTTCTAGAGATTTAATGGAATTGGAGAAGGGGTTTTGGGATAAAAGTTTGATTGAATTTTTTACCTCTCTCTTCTCTCTCTTTTTCTCCTACGCCCCCATACACCCATCAGATTAAATTCGACCCGATCTCATCTGATACGAACAGCAATCAAAAGATTTTTGTTTGATAAAAAAATTTATAAAATGTTTCCTTAAAATTTAAATTTTTAGATAATTTTTTTTTTAGTTTTAATTGATTCAGTCCACCTTAAAATTAATTTTCAATAAGGTGACATTTTCTAAGATTAAAAATCAATCACTTTTAATAAAAGATTGTTGTTTGATAAAAAATTTATAAAAGTTTCCTTAGAATTTAAACTTTAAGAGAATTATTTCAGTTTTAATTGAATATGTCCACGTTAAAATTAATTTTCAATAAGGTGACATTTTCTAAGATTAAAAATCAATCACTTTAAATAAAAATTAGATTTAAGGTAATAATTTTGACAAATTGAGTTTCTACTTTAATTTATGAATTTCGGATATTTGAATGTAATTAGTGATAAATTAAGTTTACCATTATGCATGGATATCTTATTAAGAGACTAAATCTTCATCACCGAATAAGAATTCGGGCTCTTTAAGATAAGTTTGCATCGGAGTTCATAGCGAGTCTAATCCCTTAGTAAGTGTAATCGTATTAAAACGTCTTAGCGCATTTACTATAGTAGTTCTCTTGACAAAATTATAGAATCATCCAGTTAATCTAATCACTATTACTCGATATATTAATTAAATTAACTCAATATTAAAGAATTGAATCGCCCCGTTTCACGCGACATACATAGATTAATAATTTTAAAATTTAGAATCATATATTCAATTTAAGTTTATTTTTGAAGTTGAATGAAAAAATCAAAGCGAGCTAGCTTGAACCTCTTACCGCCTACGGGAGTAATTACGGGATTGGTTAAATTCTCACAGGCTGAGAGAGGTAAGGGCAAGGTTCGGTGTAGCAGACGACTCTGAAACAATGGAGGATGGCGCAGTAGTCCTCGTTTTTAAGACTAATTAAATGCTATTTATTTGCAATAAGAGATCATTTCTTTTATTAAATATTTTTCCTTTTATACTTAGAAAAAGGTAGTTATTTTAAGGTGTAATATTACGTTACTCGAACTTTTCCTTTAAAGAGTTTCAAATTTAATGAAAAGTAATCAATAACCTATTTATTCGATGGCGGACGTCGAGGACGGAGCGAAAACTTTGAAGTGGTACCTTCCGATTCCTTGCCATATTTACATAGTTCAGACCAGGATCGAAATACCCCACTACCGTAGTTGATTTAACTTATCAAGAAGTTCCCTAAGTCAAACTTTACAGTAATTGCAATCTCTTGGTGAGACGTGACCTTAGCCACCTCACGCTCGTAGCACCAACTCTCTCTTCCCCTAATTAGAAATTTTGTCAGAAGGGTCCGGGAGGAAAAAGATCGGCTTCCCTAAGACAAAGCGTCAGGGGAAAGTCCTTACCAGGCCCAAACTATCCTTCTAGATGGTATGGTTAATAATTGTTTACGATTAAATTCTTCCGTTCAAACGTCTATACCTTTCATTACATCTTACCTATTCCATCTACGAAAATTCTCGCGTATATTGATTAACGCGAATTTGGTTCCCCAATACTCTCCTTATTGCGGAAGAACCACGCAGTATGGAGAACTGCTCTATTAAATATTATTTTAAATTTGTCATTTCTCAACAGCAAGGTAAAGTTCTAACTAAACTATATCGACTACGCCACCATGGTCCACTGTCAAATGAGACAGTATACGTGGTCTTTCGAGTGCGAAGTTTGAGCATCGAAGCAAGAGGGCAATTTGACAAGAACTCGTCCATTTTCCCGCCCAAATTAAAACGGTTAACTTTGGGGCCAACTCAACTGTGGGAATTTCCTAATTTTCAGCCATCACTTGGTTCGAAATTTTATTTCTTTTTCCCCATTCTTCTATACGCGATCCATGATAAAACGTCACTTAAATGCCGGTTAGGGTTTCGAGGCAGACGAATAAATGATTTTCAAATATCTGTTCGTTGTCGTCGAAACCTGGACTGAGTATTTCAAAAAATGCAGCGAGTTTAATAACGCAATCAACATATACGAAAGAAGAAATTAAATTGAAAAAAATTACGTGACGTTACACGAAAACAAAAACATTTCAAAGAATGTTTATCAACAAACAAACGTACGAATTAAGTGCTTTGGGGAAACTTCTCGATACCTCTTTTTAAAACCACCCCCGGAAGAAAATCGGCAAGCCAAAAAAAAAACACCCCTTGGTCTTCTATATATATGTTAAACTGGGATAAATTGCCCGGATGTCCTTTTTTTCATGCAGGAATAAGAAAATAATGTTAAAATGGAAAGCGATTGACAGTATTAAGGCCCAAAGACTACCTTTATTGAGGAAGCTAAGGCTCGCTAAGGCCATGGGTTCTAAAAGTGTGTCCGGCCTTACCATAAGTTCATAAGATGTGTTCCTACCATAAGTTTGTCACTGGTTACCAACTGGAGCTTGTCTTGAAGTGACGCAAGTCATAGATTCGAGGTAAAGCGACGCGTGGTGAGGCGCTGTCAAAGGCTTAGCACAGACTAAATAGAAAGATGGAAGTCCTGCAAAACCGCGTGTAGTCAATTCTAGCTTGTCGTTCCCGAACTAGCTCTCACTATCTCTAACATTACGAAGCATAGCTGGAGTCATACTTATGGAGCATATCTTATAAACTTATGGGCTTACCAATAACCGTCGGGGTAAGATTGGAATATATTCAGTTGCTTTTGGTGAGGCTGTAAACGTCGAGGATCGCCTTTAGCGGCGGGTTATTTTCCTTAACCGCTAGAAACACGATAAGGTAAAGGCCCCCGGTTGAAAGTATTTTTTTCTTGAGAGTGGGATTTTGTTTAGATCAGAAGTAAATAGCTTGAAGAGATTATTCGACTCGGAACTATTAGGACATACATGAATAAGTACAGCGAAATGTGCGCTAGGAGATATTACGCGTTATAGTTTCCGTTTCAGGTACTGGCAATGATACGGACGGTGTGTGAAACCGAGTACTTGGGAAGTTCTTCAAGAAGCGAAAATTGACCAGGACAAAGACACTGAACCCGTAGTTTGTACACCTTCTTTCTTTCGGAAGGAAAAATAACCAGCAGGTGGGCAAAGGCCCATAGAAGCTAGTGTCTCCAATAAAGCTAACCAATGGATGGACAGAAAGAGTAGACGCGATATAAGAACGAAGGAAGGGACACGAAGACACGAGAGGGCGAATTTACGAGGGCAAAAAACGACCAAGTGATGTTTTCTATACACTTTCTCCCAGCCAGGCT
>JAEQBA010004493.1:0-23573 GCA_019434445.1 Phalangium opilio | reverse complement strand
GGATAGGGCGTGACACCGATGTTACTCAGTTTTATGATCGTAAAAATCGTCGATCCGTGTCGCTAAACTTCTCGCAGCTCTGCAGCTTCCGACCAACAGAAAAACTAAAGAGGTTTTCTCTCTCTTTTTTTTTATGGAAAATAGACGGGTTAAAGAATGTCTAAGTTGTTTTTAATCGTGTAAATATACGACAACCTCCACGGAATTCTTCTTAACCTATCTATTTTAAGTATATAAGAACTGGAGACGCATTGGCGTCGTCTTTTACTTTGTTTTTGTACAAAGTACTTGGGTATATATACTCTTCTCTCTCTCTCTCTCGCTCTCTCTCTCTCTCTCTCTCTCTCTCTCTCTCTCTCTCTCTCTCTCTCATCTCACCCCTGTCTGGAGTAGTGAGGGTGGGAACGTGGGATATGTTAGAGACAGTTTTAAAAAGAATGGGGCGTTGAAATTAGGACCAGGGACGCTCCGCTAACTGCTATAAGTACTTGGGAGAAGGGCAAGGACAAGGCGATGGATGTAATGCACATACAAGATACCCCATACCCATATATGGAAAAAGAACAAGAAGAACCATGGAAGAACTAAGGAGAAAAAAGTTTTAGTTTGAAAGATGCGAACCGTAATTTCTTAGAACGTATAAATGGATCGAGGAGCCATTTTTCTTTCATCCCTCTTTTTTTTTAGTTGATTTCTTTTTTAGCCCCCATTTTGTTTCATGATTTAGAGCCATTAAGCTGTAAAGTTGAGTTAAGGTTGATTGTTTAGCTCTTTAAAAGCTTTTATCTTCAATATATCAATTTCGGAAAACGCTGCAGAGAAATATTTATACCGCGTCGGGTTTACGTGCATTCCAGCAATTTATTTTATTATAGTTTGGTTTATTTTTTATTTATTTTTTTCAATCTAAGCTATAGTTTTCCAAACGAATGGAGCAATATAAGAATGAGACGTTTAAGCGTCTACTTTTTTTCGCCTGGTATTAAATTCGCCTTATGTATGATCCTCACGCTAGCCCGTTTCATCTTTAATATTGTGTCCACAATTATGAAGCTTCAAGATTTAAAGAGTTCTGAGGTTTAAAAATAATTGGCAGGGGAAAAAATAAAATATTCTTTATTCTTTCAAATAAAACCCGCTTCTTTTTCCCCCTTTTTTATTACACAAAGCGTGCAATTTCCTTAAGATAAATAATGTTCAGTGACGAGGAAATTGACGCTCTTCTTTCTCAACCCTTTCTTCTGTCTTTTCCACCCCCCCCCCCTCAGCTAGAAAAGGGGGAGGGGTTGCTCTTCTTTGATGTACTGATCTTTCCCAATTCCATCCGGATCACTTATTTAACATCACTAGGCTAGCGGTTAAACCAACGGAAGATATACAAGCTCCTTTTTATTTATTTTTTTGCTATAGCAAAGGCTTAGCGAGGAAAGTTTATACACATACCCCCCTTTTTTTCGCCTTAATTATTTTCGTTTTCCGCCAAACACGGCTTTCTACTAGTAATAAGGATTCCGGAGCCGATCTTTTTGGGTTGGATTGAAGGCTCATTTCGAGGTCGAGCGCTTGGGTTTTCGGGGCTTCAGCGCATGGCACGCATCCAGCAAGGTTCAAATATTGACCAACTCTGCTCTTTCCATCTCGTTTTCGGGAACTATATACATAGCAAACATTTGAGGACTTTGGAGGAACCCAAAAAGCGGGAGGGGATTGGGTTTGGATCCCGTTCTCGCAAGCTCTTGCGGTTAAAGATGCGCCTCAAACTAAAATCGGGAACGTTATTAGCCTATCTTAGTACGTATAAGGCCTTGATTAAAGTCTCATTGCGCGGCGTAAGATGTAGCTAAGAATGGAATGGCTTCCATGAAATTGCCCCGGGATGAAAACTAATGGAATATTTTCAAGCGTGAAGGAATCGATAAAGGGATTCGACTCAAATGTCCTTCGATTTTGATTATATTTAAGATCAAATAAAGGTTAAAGTTCCCGCCAATCAAAGTACACGTGTTTGAACAGTGGCAATAATAAGTTATACAGAGAAACCAGGGTAAATAATGAGCATTGATTGTTTATTATTAATGAATTTGAAGAAAATATTGCTAGTTCCAAAACAAATTTATTTTCAAAACATTGAAGACTTATTTATTTATTGAATAAATCTTATTTGTAATAAAAATAAATAATAATAAAAAAACCTCCGGTATCTGAGCACGAACCATTAGATGCGACTTCACCTGGCACTGACCATCTTTTTGGCACAGGCATTCAAGGACTCTACCAACTGAGCCATGATACACGATGTTGTTGTCACTTTGAGCTAATTTAGTTGTGAATTTAAACTAACGAGCATAATAGATAATTTCCGTACCCACTTGGTTTCGAACCCGGGGCCTTCCGCGTGCGAAGCGGATGAGATAACCACTACACAGCAGATACATATGCAAGTGTACATCGTTTGACTAAATCTTCTTTGTAATAAATAGAAATTATAATAAAAAAAAACTGCGGTATCTGAGCACGGACCATTAGACACGACTTCACCGGGCCCTGACCACTTCGGGTACTGATCCACTATGGCATACTGACCACTTCGGGTACTGATCCACTGAGGGATATTGACCACTTCGGGCACTGATACACTAACTATAAAAAAATAACTTCTGTGTGTGAGCACTATCTTAATTAGACAAGACTTCATTGGGTAATGACCATCTTCGACGATTGATCTTTCTGTCACTGTCATTCAATAGCGCTACCAACAGCGCCATGATACACGCTGCTGAACGCTATTTGAGCTAATTTAGTTGTCAATTTGAACTAGAAAGCTTAAAAAACTTCGGCACACCTACGCGGTATCGAACCCGGGCCTCTCCGGATTTGGGGCGGATGAGACAACCAAAAAAAGGTACTGACCCCATATGGGATACCGACCTCATGAGGTACTGACCCCAATAGGGATACCGACCTCTTGAGGTACTGACCCCAATTGGGGTACGGACCTCTTGAGGTACTGACCCCAATTGGGGTACGGACCTCTTGAGGTACTGACCCCAACTCAGGTACGGACCTCTTGAGGTACTGACCCCAATTGGGATAGGACCTCATGAAGTACTGACCCCAATTGGGATACCGACCTCTGAACTCTCTTTGAGCTAATTTAGTTGTCAATTTAAACAAACGAGCATAAAAGAATTCCTCCGCACCCACGTGGTCTCGAACCCGGGTCCTTCCAAGTGTGAAGGAGATGCGATAACCACTACACAACAAATACATATAGAAACACAAAGCGTTTGACTAAATCTTATTTGAATTAAAAACTAACTCTAAAAACTAACGAGCATGAAAGATGCTTTCCGTACCCACGTAGGTTCGAACCCCGGCCTACCGGGTGTGAAGCGGGTGAGATAACCACTACACAACAGATACACATGTAATGTTTGTCCTAGTCTAAAAATGTGTATACTTTTTTCGAGTTGTTTATTGCGAAGGTAGCTTACTTCGTATCATCCTTGTTTATGTATTTTTTTCGTTGAAAATTTCAGTTCAGAAAAAAACGGTCAAACCCCCTAGACTAGATATATTCAATACAGTGAACCCAAAATATTTTGGTATGATCGCCACGTTTTTTAGTATACTCTAGGGGTAACACGGGGCCCCTCTAGAACGTCTATAAAGGTCAAATCCTGCGAGATTTCGCGCGCCCCCCGTACCATGCATGCACCATCTTCCTTCCCCTTCCCCCCTCTCTCGTTCTTTAGATCCCTTCGAAGTCGTGTTAGGGAGGCTTGGATCGGGGAATTGAAGTCTCCATCCTATATTTAAAGCCTCCTATACTAACTATATTCTATATAGTAGTAGCTACTAGCTAGCTGGGCTTGGCTGGTTCCGAAGCCAAGGCATGGTCTTATCTATATTCCGCGAGCTGTCCTGAGAATATAACATAGACCGAACCAATATCAGCCGTGTTCCCATTTCCTCTTGACGACATTCTGTCACTTTAAGATAGAGACGCCTCGTAAAGCATTAGTATATAGGGGTGGGAGACCCCGCCAATTTCTTTTTTTTTTTTGCCTTTTGTCCGACGGAATAACCTTTGACCTTACATATCACCCCCTTTCCTTCATTCTCAGAAACGGTAGATATTAGGGTTCGTATCACCCTCAATTCTCAATAGGTTACGTAACGCAAATTCAACTAGAAATATCTTTATGACAATTGGAACTCTCGACTTGAAACGTCCCTTAGATACGTGTGCCGTATAATAAAGATCACTTCTTCTTCTTCTTCCGAACCGATTGATAGTGGATCGAGTTATAGGCTATTTTGACGAAGTACACGTGCCCAATCTAAGCCCTACTTTAGAGGCGTTAACACCTTGCTTATATACTAAAGTAGATAACTTCTAGCTCGACTCCTTCAGCGACAATCCCCCTTGTTACGTTATTCAACTTGGGTTTTTACCAAAGGTTAAGGCGGGTTTGTACGCTTTTCGAAGGGGATAGGGTTGTGATGGATTTTAGCTTTGTACTATGGTCAATAATAAAGGCGAGACGCGATGTAGCTTTAGGAGGATACTCCGGGTGTGGATGAAAAAAAATAAAAGAAATCAGTATATAGTATTTTTCTCTCTCTTTTTCCATCCCATGTCTTTGGCTTTGGAAAAAATAAAGGAACTGCTGATAAAGACGTCATTTGCCGTCATCGCCAGGCTGATGCCAGTCCTCAGCATCCCCACGCCCAGTACTCTTTCGCGACTCAATGCCTTTTACCATTGGCATTACCAGAATTTTCAGGTTTAAGGGGACAATCTTAGTTAACGGTAGAATGCCTTTCTTTATACTCTGTTATACAAAATACCAAACCTTATCTGGATATATTAAATTTGACTGTGTATGAAACCGTATAAACAATCTTGAAGGACGTTTCAATAGAATTTAATTACTATACTGTTTTACAAACTGTTTTTTAAAAAATTAATTATAATTATCATTTTAGAAATTAGGGGAAATTAGAGTTCATTAAGAAAGGTCTTAATCATGCAATTTTTGCGCCGTTATTTAGATTCCGGCCTTCATTTACTTTTCAAGAGGGAAGGCTAGGGCGGCTATAGCAGCTTGTAATAATTGAAATATCTCTCAACGGACTCATTATCCGGGGGTCCATTTTCTCTACGGGTTTCCTCTCTCTCTCTCTCTCTCTCTTCTCTTCGCATCCCATTCTCTCCATCAAGAGAATACTAAAGAGAGATTAATATTAAAAGGGGTGAAACGGTGCCCAACCTAATGATTTGCTCGATTAATAATAACTGATTGACTCGATTCAATAAGCGATTAACGAAAAATTCTCGGATCTTTAATCTATTAATTGCAAACTGTACAGTTCTCTCTCGCTCTCAGTTTTCTCTATCTGTATTTTTTTTAAGGAAACCTTTCAAATATCCAATAAATAACAAATCATTAATTTTCCCGATTTGTGTTTTGCCAAGTTGCAGAGCTTAATCAATTATATTGATTATTTTATTCAAATACTTCGAAGTTTTCTGAGTTTAGAAACTTCCACAATTAACTTTTTTTAATTTACATAAACTTGGAAAAATCATTATATATACACTTCTGAAAGGTGAAGTACGACTTAGGATGTTTTGAGTTACTTTCAAAATGTCTTAAAATGAAGTTACACTGTTTTCAAAAAGCAGACCATGCTGGCCAAAACTCGGATTGTGATAAGGAGTTTCGCTTGCCCTTTCTAATATAAGCGACTCCCGAGTCCTGGTTTTGGTATTTGAGATCATAGAAGGAATTCAATATCGGTTATATCTTTTTCATAAACTATGGTATCTTTTACGCGAGTTTCTTTTTACGATTGAATTGAACAAGTCCCTTAAGAAGTTTAGGCGATCTTCTCTCTCTCTCTCTCTCTCTCTCTCTCTCTCTCTCTCTCTCTCTCTCTCTCTCTCTCTCTCTCTGCCTCTCTCTCTCTCTTTCTCTTTCTTTTTTGAAATACTTCTTTTTTTTTCAGTTTCAACTTGGAGAAAGAGAGAAGGAGGGAGGGAGAAATTTCTAACTTTTTTTCCTTCATCTTCCCATGCATTGGTCTAAAAGTTTCTAGTTTCGTGAGAGTTTCGGGTCGTGTCACGCGAGCACGTTCTCGCGGAGGAGAGAGGAGCACCACCATCATTCCACTTCTCCATCCATCCCTAACCGTTCTTTGATCCCATACAAGGATATAGTTCCTTCGTTTCGCGACTGATTTGACCGGGTCTTCATAAATACAGGGGTGTGAATTCCAATCAATGTTTGGGAGCCAATATCTCCGAACAGCTAAATGTTGTAGACCCCCATATTCTTTAAATTACCACAAAACTATCAGAAACACCCTGTACAGGTTCTACCCATGCAAGTCGGATCAAATAAAGAAGGGGAGAGGATGAGGGAGAAGGGAATAAAGCTAAGAATTTTTATTGATTTCTTGGTTCGACGATTTCTTTTTCTTTTTCTAACTTTTGGACCCCCGTGATCGCGTTTTTCCTCTTGGATCCCAGTCTTTTTTTTGCTCTTCATACTTCTGTGGGATGCTGAGAAAGATTCGAAGATGAGGTATATAGGGAGGCAAGAGAGAGAGAGAGAAGGAGAGGAATCTATCTATAGGAATTTTTTCGTGTGTAGAAATTGACGCACGTATAGCTAGGGCGCGCTTTTGCTTGCTTGTGTGTAAGTCCAATAATGCGATTCACCTTTTTGCCGGATTCTCGGGTACAAGAGGCCCCCCTTTTGCGTATAGACTAGCGTTACGTACTACAGG
Organism: Phalangium opilio; assembly: GCA_019434445.1. Classification (NCBI taxonomy): domain Eukaryota; kingdom Metazoa; phylum Arthropoda; class Arachnida; order Opiliones; family Phalangiidae; genus Phalangium; species Phalangium opilio. The sequence continues at coordinate 16,775 of JAEQBA010004493.1, read as the reverse complement.
GATCAGACGAAGAGAAGAGGATGCTGCCGGAGCTAGAGGGAGGGAGATAGATTTTATTTTCGATCTTTGGCTCGTTCTTTCCATTTCTTATTGCTGCATTGGGGTTGGGCCAAGTCCCTGCGGTCGCGCGGGAAAAAATATTACTCCATATCGTATAACCACGTGCATGCACGTTCGCGCGTGTGGTCTCTTCCCTCTTCACCCCCCCCTTGCACGCGCGCGTAAATATATAAAAAGAGCAACTTGTTCCGATCGAGGGGTAAGATACTAATGAAAAAAGATTGAATGCAGATCTACGTGATCTTAGGCCTATACCCAAGTTTCTGTGGAATTTCTAAACTCGTGTATTCGTTTTGAGTCAATTTGTGAAGTCCCATAGAAATACTTCCCTTCCATTGCACTTAATCTTGGGATGAACTGTTTTATCTCTTTTTACGAAATATATTTATGGGAAAGAATGTATAAGAGTTTCATACGTTTAAAAATTTACCTCTCTCTCTCTCTCTCTCTCTCTCTCAATATAGTGTCCTTTTACTATAGCTAGCTTTTCGAAGTTATCTATTTTTATTTCATTCGGATAAACCATACCAAGAAATATCCTCCTTCGTCTGGGCCAAAAAAAAGGGAAATCACTTTTCGATAGGGATTTGTAATCGGGGAAGCTTTGCCTAAGATTTGTCGCTTCCTTTTTTTTCTTCCGACTTTCTCCATCTCCTCCATACATATATCCTTTACATTAATCCGTACGTAGCTACCGGGCTATATTTAGGGAGGGGGACCATCGTTTATATCAATGAGATACTGGTGAAGAAATAAAATAAAAAAAAAAACCTCTAGAGTAATTGATGATCCTATAGTGCTCAGTTTCTAAAGTTAGGTTACTCGTAGCTTTTTCAACGGAAAAAAGTGAAAGTCGCTCGCTGAAAATTTCAATTTGAGTTAACTTTATCAAAACGATTGATAACCAAATTCACTGGTAACGACTTTTTTTGGTGGGGAATGGGGGGAGGTTCGATAAGGTTATCCGTTTAAAAGGGGTGGGTTTGGTGAAGATGCTGAAGTGATGGGAGGATTGAGCTGAGGAAACCGAAAACGGTATAGGATATTGAAGTGCTGAGGATCGAGGATGAAGAGGAACTAGCTAGGATGAGGGGGGAAAGCCTTTTCTTTACAATCTTTCAACTCTTTATTCTCTACTCTAGCGACTCATCATTCTAACTTCCAAACTCCGCCTTTCTTTTTTTTCTTTCTTTTTTACTTGATGCTTGCATGGGACAGAGCGGAAAACTTCTCAATAATCCTTCTCTACTCTAAAAGTTCTCCCAAACTAGTCGAGTTGAGGGGTTTTACATCCCATGGGGGGAAAGTGCACATAGATAGATAAGTTCGCGCTTAAAGGTTGGGTATTTTAGAGGCTAAAGACCCGAATATGTCACGAAATATTACTTTCTTCCGAATGATTTTGAGAGATTTTTGAAACGGAACGTTTTTGTAACACTTTTATTAATGGTAATATCTTCTAAAAGCCGTAGCGTTGTATCGCCATGTTTTGTAATCGTTTTGATGACAGTGTGAACGAGTCTCTAAAGACGGGTCGACCCGACAGTTGGCCATGGGTACGCGTTGAAGGCGAAAAATTCAGGATGAAGTGCATGGCGCTTGTGCGCGAGTGAGCTTGGGATGTATGTAGGAATTCTTATACGAAACGAAACGAAACGAAAAAAAAGGTCTTCGAGTGTACCCCGAGAGGAAGGGCAAGCTCGATCGTTATACATACATTTCCTCTTCGCCCGTTGCTCAAATCGATAGGCAATTTATCACGTGGTATAGCGCTGACAAGCGAATGGTAATGCAATGTTTAAGTAGCCGTTCTTCCTTCAAACTAGCTAGCTATACCATACCTATAAGCTGCTCCGCTCTGGGGCAGGCAGGCAGGCAGACCTCCTTGATTCTCTAAAAAGACCTTTCTCAAACAAATTCTACCTCCAAAAGTCCTCTTTTTTTCTCTCTCTGACTGCTCTTCCCGCATCCCGACATCCCCCAGCCTCTCGGAATCCCTGATCCCAGTCGCTCCCTTGGTCCCCCTCCTTCTCTCTTCTTCAAAACCCCAGAGCGTCGCGCCCTTATTTCCATCTTGACCCCCTCTCTAACTTCTCCCTAAGCGTATATATACCATGCACCACCCCGTTACACTATAGCCATAGCCATGCACCCCCCTACTTACGAAATTTTTGGGGACGATGGTTATAAATCTCTCGACTTGATCTGGGGGGTTGAACTTGTACCCCCTTCCATCCTATCTCCGGCGTTAACGGATTTTTTTTATCCAGGGTACGTTTCAGAGAAAAACTATCAGGTGTAAAAAAATTTCCTTTGAGTGTGAAATATTAGAAGTCGCTGAAGCTTGCTTGCTTGCTCGCTCGCCGCTCTTGAAATTGGCAGGCGCCTACAGTTTTTTTTTTCTTTTCTGGAAGGATAGGATACGCGTTGGCGCGAATAAATCCCGCGCAAAAATCTAAAAATCTTGGTGTAAATCGATTTATAAAGGTTGGATAATGGACGGGGGATTTTATTTAAAAAAAAAAAAAACAGAAAAGGCGCGTGCGGTTTTCGCGGATTTTTATTTTATTGCACGTGGAAACTCCACGCGCTCTAGGATGTTTTATCGTTTAAGATTTTGCGATCCGATGGTTACGTTTTTTTTGATCGTAGGCCTATATTGATCAAGGTAAACTTGGAAACCAAAGGATTTTTTCCTTCTTTTATTTAAAAACGTGGGTATAAAATAAAAATTATGATTAAATTTTAAAGAAATATTAATTGAGAAAGAATAATTAATCCTATCAGCTTTCACTTACAAAGGTCAAAAGGTAAATTTTAATTTTAAACTTTATGAAAAATGCAAGGGAATTTTAATCTGAAAATATCTAAAATTTTAAAATTTTAAATTTTTGTTTTGCTATATTATGTATTGAAAATTCTAGGAAAATACCTGCCTCAATACTTAGAAGTTTAAAAATCTTATGCAATAGCTTTGGGTATATAAACACTTTTGTTTTAGTGGATACCTATATCTTTTCTTTTCCCCAGGAGTGATGGTTTCTTTTCAAAGATTCTCGGAATTCATACCTATAAACTTTGGAAATGAATTGTTCCTCTCTTCTCTCTCTCTCTCTCTCTCTCTCTCTCTCTCTCTCTCTCTCTCTCTCTCTCTCTCTCTCTCTCTCTCTCTCTCTCTCTCATCTCTCTCTCGCTCTCTGACCTTTTTCCAGGAATTTCATCTCTAGGAAACCCGACCCGAACGCGAGAGCCCATTCTGATCTTCTCCCATTTACATTCAAGCTCTGGATTAAGATTAAATAGTTCTCGGAACTTCTTTCTAAGAACAATTAAGCCTTGGTATTATTTCCAGGAAAAGCAATTTAGGGAAGTAGTATAAGGAGTCCGCACATTTTTGCGTATTTTATGCCTTGAGACAAAACAGAACCCTCTAGGCCTATTTAGCTTTGTATCTATAACTAACCAGGATATGTATAAAGTATAAATAATTCTTTTCGCAATGAAATGAATAAACAAAGGCCAGGCGTAAACACGGGCCTCCTAACTATTGTTTATCTCTAGGCCTAGGGCTTTCTGTTTTTGAACATGTGCTCTGCCTACTTGTAGGGATATTTTCCTCTTTGACAAATTAACGTAATGTTTTATTATAGTTTAGCCTCGTCAGGCACGTACTTGTTTAATAGTTTGGTTGGTGTATACTATAAATAGGTCAGGACGGGATAGCCCTTATCTCCGCCGGAGTTGTTTACATTTGGCTATAACGCCAAGAGAGCCCCCTTGGCTAGTCGAGGCCGGTTTTTGGGTTTAGGAATAGGTCCGGAATTTGAAACATTCTACCCTGATTAGGGCCTCTTTCTCTCTTCTAAATAACGTCTACCAGTCTGGAAGAAATATCCAGACCAAAATAGTTCAGTTTTTTTTTTTTTTTGGATGGGTTGGAGAAGGCGGGCTAGAAAAGAGGCCAATGTACAGGGGGCAACAGACCAGATTGGTTTTATACGTTTGTTGAATATAAGTATGACGCTACCTATACATCGTAAATAGTTGACAAAAACTTTTAGTATAATTCAGGGAAATCAGGGAATTTTGTGAGGTTCGTGTAAGTTTGCTCTGAAGGGTTTGCTTCAACTATAAAATCCACTCCCGTTGTTTTTACTCCATGGGGAAAAAGCTGTAAAGTTTATATTCATAACTAAATTAGCTCAAATAGAGCTGAACATCGTATATCGTGGTGCAGTTGGTAGCTGTGTAGTAGGTAACTCATCCGCTTCACACCCGGAAGGCCACGGGTTCGAGACCAAGTGGGTGCGGAAAGTTCGTGCGCAGATACCGCAGGATTTTTATTATTATATATTTTTATTACAAAGAAGATTTAGTCAAACGATGTACGCTTGCAAATGTATCTGCTGTGTAGTGGTTATCACATCCGGTTCACACGCGGTAGGCCCCGGGTTCGAAACCACGTGGGTACGGAAAGTGTCTTTTATTCTCGTTAGTTTAAATTCACAACTAAATTAGCTCAAAGAGGAATCAACATCGTGTATCATGGCTCAGTTGGTAGAGTCGTTGAATGACAGTGCCAAAATGAGCAATCTCCGAAGATGGTCAGTGCTCGAAGTGGTCAGTATCCCACAGCGGATCAGTACCCGAAGTTGTCAGTATACAACAGCGGATCAGTACCCGAAGTGGTCAGTGCCCGTTGAAGTCGTGTCTAATGGTTCGTGCTCAGATACCGCAGTTTTTTTTATTGTTATTATTTATTTTTATTACAAATAGGATTTAGTCAAACGATGCACTGTTGTATGGGAAAAAAACCTGGAAAACTCAGGGAAATTGGTTGTCCAAAAGTTGCATGAACCCTATGGCCGTGCATTTCCGGAAAGGGGGGGAGGTTGTAGTGAGAACGAGATTTTTAGGGTTAAATCGCGCGATAAAAGAAAGACGCCTTAGAAATTAAGACACTCTTTGTGATGAGGATACGCGGTGTTTACTACGCTAGTAATAACATCTTTCCGCGGGATGACTTAAAACCATCCCAGCTTTTCCCCCATCACTCTATCCTATCCCCTGGAGTATAATATTGAAATGAAGCCCATCTTACGCGGCATCCAACAAAAAAGAAAGGACTAGCGATTTTTTTTCTTCTCTCTCTCTCTTCTTCTTTCCCAAAAAAACAACCCTAAAAAGGAGGTTTGCTTTTAGCTCAATGAATTCTTGAAGCTGCATGGGGATGCTTTATCCTGAACCAAGGATCTACTTAATGTATTTTGGTAACGTTACGGTGAATCAAGCCTTGTTCGCGTTTAACCTCGTTAATAAAAGGAAGGTGTAACGCCTGAAAACTATGCGGGAAGCCGATAATGACGAATTAATTTAATTATGAACGAATATTTATTTTTTTGTTTTCGGTTTTTGTAATAATTTGAATAACAAATGGGTTAACAAGTGTACGACGTGTTGCTTATTATTCCTGGGTTAATGTATTAAATACCTTACAGGTTTGTTTTACCTTTTCACGCAATGTCTGTTGGGAAATGCTTGTTAAAGTTTGTTTGTTTGCTTCTAAATTTCAGAGGATTAAATTTAAGTGAACGAGAGATGTTGATATATACATAAAAAAAAGCAATTTGATTTATACTCCAAGGATTTGCGTTTTCGAAGAGATTTATTTTGTACCTAATCTTTAATGAATATTCATCATTTGTCTGGATTATAATGAGCTTTTTTATCTTCATCTTTCTTCAAAATTCATCTTCGGGCTGTTTTTAGGAAATTACTCGGCGATTCTTTATCCCGGAAGGAATTCTTTTTAATATTAATAAATATTCATTCGAATTGTATGCACAGTAAAGGAGAGTGGGCATTGCATGGTATGGGATGGTCTGAACACAGGCAGGCATTCTTTTCCATTTCGTTTTACAATCCGTCGTCATCTATCACCATGCACGCGGCGTGGGAGAATATTCCGAGAATGGAATTTTTATTTTTCTTTCGTCCTGAGTTATTTTATCAACTTGTTATTTATTCTATCTTCTATAATATTCGACGCTTCATCTTTTCTCCTTCTCTCCGCCAGAGATTGCAATCCTTACATCGAATATACAAGAGAAAGAACACACGAGGTTGAGTTATCTTGTTAAATTTGCATGTTTCTTTTTTTTTCTTCTGGTTCGACTCTCTCTCCCTTCCTCCTTCCTTTCCCACCGGTTATCTCTACATCCCCATCTTCATCATTTCTAGATCTAGATCTAAGCTTCGTTTCTTTCTTCTTTCACTCTCTCTCTTGTTCTTGGGCTTCTTCTCCTATGGGTTCCATTATTATTAAGGGAGTCACCGCGCCCTAGCCATGGTTTCGACCGATTCTCTGTCCCTCGAGAGGGAGAGAGAGAGAGAGAGAGAGAGATAGGAGGGTGTGTGTTTGGAGGATAAGATGTGTATTGCTTTGCCAATGTTATGGAATGGATCAAAAGTTAAATTATGAAACAATGGTTTTCGTACGTATATATACTTTTGTCGAATTATTCTTGAGTTCATATTGGAAAGGAGTATGTCCTCCAAGGATCATTGTAAAGTTTTATTTTTGTCGATTCCTGAAATTTGTTGTGGAAGTCTCAAATTTATAAATAAGTAAACAAATGTCGTAGGTTCGTATACGCATCCTTACAGCGTATTTAATAATATATATATATTATATTTGAATGAATTTAGGTGTATAATAAGCAGGTTAAGGCACTCTTTGTTTGATTAAATAACTCCTATCGCATTATGGAAATATTAATTCCGCACGTTCTTGATGAATCGTTCGGCTAGAAAGGAAACATCGATTTTGGAATTACGTGCTGGGAGATTAATTTTTCTATTCTTTTTTCTCTCTCTTGTTCTTTTCCGGGATATATCGTTTCCTTTATAGCTAAGGTTTTCTATTCTCTTAATGACGTCGATTATAAGATCGTCACGAACGATCTCATAAATGAAAATCCCTTATGTAAGAAATGTTCAGTCGTTTTGTGGGCACCGTCGTGATGCATTTGAAACGTTTCTAGCCGTTCACGAAGCAGAATTACACGAATAACTGCATGCAGCATATTTTTTTGGTCGAACTACGTCGTAAAAATAGAGTGGTACGGTACAAAGATTCCATTCAGATCACAACTTTCTCGCGGGGGTGATTCCGACAAGCTATAAGGATATCAAAGACCCTTCTTATATATTTTTCGACATATGCTAGAATCTAAAACCGTAAAAGATAAAATGCTATAAAAAGGAAAAGGTGAATATATTTAAATATGTCATGAATATTAAGTTACCCGCCTTTCCAGAAGATACAAATTTAAACTCAACTACATGGGTCAAAAGGTTGAGTCAGAAAAAAATTGGTCAGAAATCAATTTTGAATTTTGTGATTCAAATTGTCCAACTTATGTTCAAGTTTACTCGTCTGACCTTTGTATGACACATTACGATATTCAGGCCAATATTAAAAACATTCTCAATTGAATACTTTATCCTAACGCCATGCCTCTTAAAAAGGATAGCTTACTAGCCGAGAGAGACGCGAAAAAAAACTTAATTCTTAACAGCTCGACAGACACCAACCAAAAACGTTTTTTCCCCCAAAAAGCCCGGGCCGCCTAGAAAAGTTTCGATTTTATATAAAACGCACTCTCTACAGAATAATACTTCGTCCACGTTCTACCCAAGAATACGCCACAAAGCGTGAATTTCTAAAGTTGCAAATGAAAATTTCTACCAACTATCTCTTACCCACCATAGAATCGATCAATTCAATCTCTTGACATGAACGAAAAAGAAATAAAAAGAAGAAAGTGTTAGAGAAAAACTTTTGTAAAAACTTTCTTCTTTTTTCGTTCCTTGAACATTTCTCGCTTCACACGCGTTCCCGCGCCTCTTTTCCCGTATATGTGTAGAAATAAAAGCGTAGCCTGCTACTGTACCACCACCGCGAATGGGATGCTGGGATAGAAAAAAGGGGGCTCGAAAGAGGACGCTAGCCAGCGTAGCGAGTTGGGAGTATACATCGATGATATAAAGGTTTTTTACTTGGACACGCGGCGGTTGTATACAAACATCCCTGGTCATCGAGATTAAAGGTGACTCCGGTTATTACCCGCCTTTCCCTGTAGTGTCAAGCGTTAAAGAATACGGGGTTTAGGGTGGGGAGGTCGATTGTGTCCGGAAGATCAATGGGCGCCAAGAAGAAGAAGAAGACGAATACGGAAAGCTGCGTGGATGCTGGGAAAGATGATGGAATAGGGAGACGACCCGAGCAGAAGTTCCAAAAACCGACGTCTGACACCGTGCTGTATACTTTTCCCAACTTAAGTCGCTACCACGCGTAAAGGCTGGCGTTACCTTCTTTTATACTCCGCTTCTAAAACAATGCAACCTAGTATTTACACTTAGTGTCATCTAAACTCCCTAACAATTTCCAACTCACTGTCCCAATTTAAGAATACACCATGACAAACGTTATATTCCAAGATGAGAATTTCTTACACTTATAGCTTCTTATTCGTTGCCTTTTCGGTGTGAAAATGGTATACAAGAACCCGCAATCAAATAGGGGAATGGAGGGAGGTTTTTTTTCTTTAGCAGACACACGGAAAAACAAAATCACCTTTATACCAGGGACCATCCAGCCACTTTAAGCGTTACTGGAGCGGGAAGCTATTGCGCCTGTATTGGTGGCTGCTCTGCTGTCCTTTGGGGAATTCTCTCGGATATTGCTTAGTTTGGGCTGGATGGAACGCGATATAGTTTCGGATAGTTTTCGTAGTAATACCGTATATACTCAATCAAGGTTTATATAAGAGTTACTGGATTGCTTATACGTTATCCTCATCAAATTTGCAAGAAGCTTCCATTAACCGCTCTTTCGCGAGCCATAACCCTTGGTCGAGATAAGTGCCTGAATAACGCGATAAATAGCCGACTTCGTTGACCGTTTCTTGAGAGAAAAAAATATGTAACGTATTAGTATTGCAAATGGATGGCTTCTGATATGAAACTCGAATAATTATGAGGTGAATAATGACTAATTAATGCTAAAATAGGCATTTAGTTTAATCTAATCTAATTGCATCATTACTTGTAATTACAAGTCCGGAAATGCATGAGAACACGTATTTTTAAAATAAAAGTCAAGTTTCCCAAAATACACGGTGAAGAAAAATAGGTCTAGTTGCAAGAATGATGTCATAATTCCTAGCCAGTCAGGAGGGAGAAAAACACGAATTTATCTGGCAAGAAATATTCTTGGAGCTTCTTCTTCGCGTCTTTTGATTGCCCTTATCTTTCAACAAAAAGTTTTTATTATTTTTTTTTTCTCTCCTTCAATTCAAAAAGTCCGCTACACCCCTTCTCCCTTTCCTCCTCCTCCTCTTCCGGATGTTGGGAAATTAACTCAGTTTCACCACACCCGCCCTCCTTGATGCCTCCTAAGCTTTCTCAGGGAACTAAAACAGCTCAAGGAAGAAGAGAAGAATTTTTGAGAGAGTGAGAGATGACTAAACTTGGATGAAGAGAAAGAGTAATTTGTCCTGGGTAGCCCCCAAGAATTCCAGGGGTTTTCACGGAGATTCTATATACCGCTTATTACGAGAATGCAACCTCGCCTCACCTTTCTTACACCCTCTCTCTCTCTTACTCTCTCTCGTTGTATACTGTATTTTTCCTCTTTCTCATTTTCAGGCGCTTTAGGAGAAAATATTATACTGGGAACTTTCCTTACTCCTTCCTCATCTCTCTTATTCTTTAAGGATAAAATAGGTTTTTAACGCGCGATGCTCTTTCATTCCTTGCATTTTTATTCTTTTCTCTCTCACACAGTCTCTCTCTTAAGCCTTTTTTGGTCGTAGCAGCGTTGAAAAGGACCCACTTTCGGATATAAATTATTGTTACGGGCTTCCCAAAACTTTTAAAGAATCTTTTGGTAATGAGGGTGAAGGATTTTTCCCTCTTCGCATATTCTTCTCTTTCCTCTAAACATTTATATTTTTCCTTCTTTCCTCAAGCGCCCATATCAATGTCACGCTAACTTTTAAGATTGCGGCCGGGAAAAGGTTTAGGAAATAAATCTCGTGAGATAAATTAATCCTTTCTTGTAGGAAGGACTACGAGTAAAGGTTCCATGTTTTAAATTAAAGTCTATATTTGAATGAAAAACATTAGATTTTCGTTAAAAAATAGAGATGGTATAATTATTTCAAGGAATATGATTTTTATTTAGATGGGTTATTTTAATTTGAAAGTAGCTCTAGCTTAATTAGATTCGGGTAAAAATTATGCAAATTAATTATTGAGATGCAGTTCCTGTAATTAACTTGCATGGAACTTCCTTTAATTTAAAAAAAATAATTGCTAATTTAAAATTTAAATTTTGGAATAATCAAGAAAAGAAAACTTCTACTCGAATATTCCTAATTATTTCTATTCCAACTAATGGAATATAATTTATTTATTTTTAAAAAGCTAGGGGGTTAAACTAACTAAGACGCTTTCTGTATAATCAGATACCGTCCTTTGGTACGTGATGTAATAAAGAAATCAGTCTTCACGCAGGAAGTTCGAAATATAAAATAGAAAATTTTCTAACTAGTAATGTAAACCTTTATACGTATTGAATCTTTCTCGGTGAAAAATTAAATTTTTCGAAAGATTTCCTTCAGGCAGGCTTTGATGCCTTGATCTCTTTTAGAAAACCTTAAATTGGAAGTTTCTCCATAGCAGCGGTAAGTAATAGTAAAACCATATATATACCTTAGAAGGAATTTCCATTGGGGGGGGGGAAAGAAGTCAAAAAAGCTTTTATATTAAAGTATATATACGCGTGTCAGCTTTTCCCTTCGTAATTTTAATTGCTTTTTCTTTTCACTCTCCCCCGCCGCCTTGAGCTTTAATGCCCCGCCGGGCCTCTTTAACCAAAAACCTCTCTCTCTCTAGTCGTTCTTTCGCTCTTCTTGGGCCCCCGCTCGCCCCAAAACCCCTGGCTTAAACTGGGATTTTTATTCAAATGGAAAAAGCCAACCGTTCCCCCATAGCCCTTCCCTGCTCTGACGTGGATAGGGTATTTTTTTTAACCCGTCCGTGACCCAACGCCAGGGGACAGGTCTGCTATCGCGGATGAAGAAGAAATTAAAGCGGGATTTCGATAGGGGCTTAACACCGACTAAAATTAAGCGCCAAATGAAGCAGCGGCTCTCCGGCAACGAGTTCTTGGGTTAATTTAGGATATAGCGGGATTGGTACAACTGGCTACACCTATATAGAATTTAATTAAGTGGCGGATGGAGTTTGTGGGAATCTTAATACGCTAATTAGGGGTAAAGTCTCTCTTCCGAGCTATATAGCTAATTTGCCCAATTGTTGGATGAACAGTGTTTAAGGTAGATTTTTCTGGATTGGTGTAGTACTTACTACCTACCATGTTTGTTTAAGGCATTTCGACCTAACTTCAATGGTACACATCATTTGAGTCCCGTTTGACTGCTGTCACAACCAGATGCATTTGAGGAAAGGGTCGCTATGTCGCGTATGCTTCCATGGTCACTTGACTCACTTAGAATTACCAGACATTGACCCGATTATTTCTCATCTCATCAAGCGATCAAACTTACTGAGACCTTTCAGGAATCTATCTACCAAGTTAGTTTGGGATCTATTGGCAAGTTCACTGGGCTGCCTACCACATGACGTCATTCAGAAATACTCCACGAGCGTGGACCGCTCGTTTCGTAGGCAACCACCGCGAGTATCACGCTTCCTTTAATGGTGAACCAAGTCCCCCTGTTGCATTTTTACGGGTTCACTGCGCCCACTACAAGGAGTATAAAGAGAGCCCCCGCTCTCTGCATCTAACAAAAACAACCCAACCAACAGTACGCCACCCCTCTTTCATCCAACATGCCTTATAGCTTTCATCGCGTCTGTAAAGTTATATAACCCAAGCAAGCAGCGCAAGGAGCCGCCGTCGGAGAAAGTCCAATTTCACGCGATTCCGGTTCCGACAGATTTCCAAGTACTTGAAGCCTGCGAGGAGAAAGTATACTAGCTCCCTACCATATACAGCATGAGCTCCCGATATTATAGAAAACGGTATACAGCGTCGTTTATGTAAGCCTCCTTTTCCAAAAGAGGCTTAAAAATCTCCGGGGTTGGACCCCTCCGAGGCGAGGGTGGTGCTGGGACAAGGAACCTTTATACATGGATGGCATCTGCCCTCTGTATACCGACTGGTTTGCGGTGGTTAGACTCCTATATGTAGTAAATCGCCCTGGGTTTGATTACGCAAAAGGAAGGAGAGACAGAGGTTTCGTATAGTTCGTTTCATTCTGTAAAATCAACGTAGGCAATGCTAAGAGGTGCTTTAAATTAACACTGAACGTTATTGTAAAATCAGTATGAAATGGACATAACATTCCAGCTTGCATTCCACAATTTTTCAATGTTAAGACCATACAGGGACGTAGTTCAACCATATTTTTGATTCTGACCCATTACGTGACATTTCTTGGCCTAATTTTTATAGATCGGTTTTATTACGACATTGTTGACTCTCAGATAAAGTTAATTGTAAGCCAGTTTTTATTATTTTATCATAAGTCAAAGAGTGAAATCGAAAACTCTTTTGTTAATTTGAGCATTTATTGTTATGTACCGAAGTTTTAAAAACTTTGTTTTAGAACGTACCAAAGTCCACGACTCGTTATTGAAAAATGAGAAAATCGGATCAAAGTCTGCAGTGGGTCGGTCTTTAAAACTTCTCCAACCCCATGCATCGTAGCTGGTTTTAATTTTTTTTATTTCCTTCACGCATTCCACCCCCGCGTCTTTTAAATACATTTGGCGGTCGATGATGATGGTGGTGGTGATATAAAAATACAATGGTTTTTCCTTGAAAAACCTCCCACTCCTTTTGATGTTATATTATTTTTTTTTATATATTTTGAATATTGAATACCCAACCGGCTTCGGGAAGGAATCCTTTATGGCTACTAAGCCTTGTACCGATAACGGGGGAGGGGGAGAGGAGAAAATGGGTCCAAGCTGGGAATGGAATTTAAGGAGGGGATGACTTAAGAGATGTAGATGGGATGACGCACCATTTCGAGCTACAATGCGGCAAGGAGCATTTGCCTTTCAAGTTTTCTTTTCTTCTTTTTTTTTCTTCATGGTCCGTCGTTTGGACTGTTTCCAAAGGTCAGAATTAATCTTTTCCCCGCTGCTATATAGTTTTATTGGTTTGGCAAAAGAAAAAGAAGAACGCGACGTTAAAACTTTTCTTCGAGTGCCTGTGTGGCGTCTGGTTGCGTGGTTTTCTTGGATGGAAACGTTTTAGCGCGCGCCTAAGAAATAATGGCTTCTGCTCGTTTATTTTTATATCCTCATGGTTTATCTTTCTTTAACCGTGATTGAAATCTTTTAAAAAGTTCTAGATTTGAAATGTTATGCCATATTTGACCTTCCATTCTTCTTGAGAAAGATAGAATGACATCGTGACCTTTTCAAAAGGTCATCGATATATCCTAAACATTTCATACCCTTTAAATCAAAAATGAGACTAGAGGTATTCATCAAAAAGATTTGGTTGGGGACCTAGCATTTTTGATGAAAATAAGTTTAAAATGCTTTTATAATCCTCCCTCTCTCTCTGTCGGTTTGAGGGAATGAGTTAAGGCAGCTTCGACACTGCAGTATGGCGACGAGAACTCCCCTCAAAGTACTAGGGATTAAACGTTGCGGAATTATTATACCCAAAAGGTTCGATATTATACCAAGGCCCACGCCTGTATAGTTTGAGCGCTAAGGGGGCATTAGTAAACCTCTCTCCCTCCTTCGTCTCTTCTGTCGCGTTATAGCGGATTATGCTAAGCCTATTTTATGAGACGTCGTTCTCCTTCGGAATCCCTTTTAGAATTTCGGTGCCCATTTGAGCGGAGATTCGCGCAGCCCAACTCTTATACCCTAGAGGATACTCCAGCCTGGTCTCAGGGTGCTCCTAGCTAGCTAAAACAGTGAACAGCATTCATACACTGAACGGAAATACAGTCTTCTCTTCTCTCTTCTGGTATTACAGTTCCGTTTCAGGAACTGACTGTATTTATACTTGTTTAGAAATTCATTAGGTAAAGTACCGCGCGTGAAACCCAGAGCGTTTGATACTGTCAATTAGAGGATATCTCTGGGAACATACACATACCATATGTATTACTTCTACTAATTCGCTTCTGGTACGCACGATGAGGAAACTCTCCATCCTCCGACTGAAACAAGAGGATTACATCCAAGATGAAACCAAATGCCTTAAGAAGCTTTCGAGGGCGGGATGCTGGGTGAAAGGATAATCGGCAAATAAGCTTACGTTTGTATAATGGGGAGGGTAAAAGCGACTAACTATATATGAAAAGCCCCCTTTTCCTTACCAGCATGCAAAGTTGCAACTCGTTCGGAGTAAATACAATGCCTTAAATATCGAAACGTTTCGTGTTACAAATTTCATCGCATCCATACGCTTTGCAAACTTTGACTGAAAGATTCGAAACTCAATCGGAAATTGCAAAGTGTATTAACATGCATGGGGGTTTAAACATAATCTCGTTGTATTCTTGAGTTGCATGATTAATCGCGCAATCTTTTACAAAAGATCGACGTTGTATTTGATAAGGCTTAGGTATCTAATTATAATTTCAAAGTTTACGACTTTGTGCGCAGCCCTCGTTTCATCTATACGTAAGCCATTCCCCCAATTAAACTGGCGTGTAAACCGAACCGAATTTAGGTCTACTAAAGTTTCCCGAAAACTAACTTATATAGTTTAAACATCTTTTGATCCCTGGCGCCCCATCATCATCGAAATTATAGCCAATATCCGCGCGTTATTAAAGGCAGTTCGCTTTTGATGGTTGTAAAACAGGCGGGTATGCACATAACGATGGCGCTATAGCTCCCATTCCATTAGTCCAATTATATTTAGCTACAGAGAGAGAGAGAGAATATTGAAGAGAAATCTTAAATTTTCCAAGCTTCTTAAAAGCACCTAGTTTATATCGATTTAGACGGGTTGACAAGTATACTATAAGACTTTAGGATCTAAAGTTTAAGGCCCTCCTTTATTTTAAATTAGTTGAAAAGCGCAAGCATATACTGTATATAACGGCGCCCTGAAAATTATAAGGTTTTAAAGGTAATTTAGTCATTTTCCCATATACGTTTTCCATTCTTGCTTATAGCATAAATTTTGGCTAGCCATTATGCAGTTTGAAGTCTAAAGTTAACGATAAAGGAAGAGTTGACTCTCTTTGTTTAGGCTGTTTATTCACCCGCAAGAGGTTGGAAACTTCCCTTTAAAACTTTCCAAGGTCTTCAATTCAATCCATGCAAATCTCTTATCGAAAATTAATACAACTGAAAGTAACTTTTTAATCCTTACGTACTTAACCATTAATGTTAAGTAAGCCAAGCTGCTGCTTTTCTCTCATTAATTTTTGAATTACTTTGGTGTGCGAGGAAAATTTTAAAATCCGGAATACGAGGGGAAACTTAATGAATAATTCCGCAGTAATTTCCACACGTCAAAGAGGATTTTAAAAGTCTTGATGACTCTATAGGATCTTGCGTTAGGACTCTATAAGGGGGGGGGGGGTTATAGGGGTTAAGGCTTAACTCGACTCGACCCTTCGCAGCCCTGTCAGATTCGTTTATTCATTTTAGGATTGTCTAAAACTATATAGCTAGATCCAAAAGTCGACGGCTGAGAGAGCTAAAGCTTTTGTCGAATCGTATTACATTAAAACCGTCATCAACTTACGCTTTATATTAAAAACAAGGGAATAGAATGGTTCAATCTACCTTTTGTACTGGTCTCGAGTGACATTGATATTTTTATTTCAAATATATAGATGTATATGTTATAAGGGGGCGTTGAACTTTTCAAACGTATAAAGAACTAGGCCTAACTCGCAAGCGTTAGATTTATTATAAATTAACCCTTCACTCTTATGTTTTCTTAACAAACTTTCGTATAGAGTATTAGCATAAGTTTATAAGATATGTTCCATAAGTATACTTGACACTACCTATACAAGTTCGTAATGTTAGAGACTTACAGCTCGAGCTAGTTCGAGAACGACTGAAGCGAGAATTGAAGTACTACACTCGGTGGTTAATTTTGCAGGACTTCCATCTAGGTCCTATTTAATAATTTGTACTAAGCCTTTGACAGCGCCTCACCAGGCGTCGCTTTACCTCGAATCTATGACCTACCTCACTCACTTCATGACAAGCTCCAGTTTGTAACCAGTGACAAACCTATGGAGGAACATATCTTATGAACTTATGGTATTAGTCAGGTAAACAAAATATCTGTGTATGCCATGCAGCAGTATCAGGAACTCTTGTGTATCAAAATAACGTTTCCCGGGAAACGTCCGTCGCACCTTTTCCCGCGCGTATAATCCAATCACAAACAATTGTTGAAGTGGGAGAGCGTGTCATCTTTGAGATTTTGGATCCGCTCGTTATACCGGACTCTAACTTAACACAAGTCTTCTTCGTTTCTATATGCAAGCAGGCCAAAGCTTTGAAACGGATATTCAAAGGGGTTTTCCCCTGCTCTGAACACAACGGAAAGATGCCTTAAAATCCCTCGAATCACGCGCTACCGAGATATAAAGCTCTTCTCCCTTTATATATATGTA